>JARBWK010001668.1:0-17907 GCA_030556195.1 Anolis apletophallus | reverse complement strand
TTTTAATTTGTATATAATGGAACATGAACTTAATTGAATTAATGGTATCAATGGGTCATCCTAGAATCAAACTCTGGTGGACCCATTGTATTGCTTGTGGTAGTTATCCCAGATGTCCAGCCCTTCCTTGGTTTTAAATTTTTGAGCTTGGTTTCTCTTATTTGTCACAGAGCAATAATTTTGACTTTTTTTCCATAGGGTTTGCCTGGACCTGAGGGGTCATTAGGTTTACCTGGTGGACCTGGGTCTAAGGTATATTCTTTTGACTTTACTTGTATGCTTCTGAAGAGTGCATCATAGTTTTAATTTTTGTACACCTCACTTTAAAAGAAATGAAATCTACAAGGATAAATATTGGTAATAGCATAGCAGAACTTGATATTTGGTGTCATGGAAAAATGTAGAAAACATCTGGAGCAATAGCAGCATCTGAAACAAAAGCCTCTTTCATTTATATTGATATTTGAGCAGTCAGTGTATACAGTTGCAAATGTAGATTCTCACATGTCCAAGCTATTTATACAGACAATTATTGAGAAAAAAGGGGGAGGAATAGCACAGCCAGGGTTGAAGACAGCAATCTGTGGCTGTTCTTCTTCACTGATGCACCCCACATATTGAACATGTGAAAGGAGCAAAACTAAATGTGGCCATTTCTTTTTATCATTCTCTTACACACACACACACTAGTCTTTCTCACCTTGAGATGTACTCAGTCTGAGTTGTCACCATTTTACTGCTGCACTTTGTGGACTAATGCCACAACTGTATCGCAGTTGCAATTTACTATATGGGAAGGAAATTTTGTAATCATGGAATTCAAAAGAAAGAAGGCCAGGATCCAATTGTACTCCTCTTTGATTCCACTCTGGCTTCTTCCAGACAAAGTGTCCTCCTCATGCAGCTCATGTTTACTATTACCTACTCCACTGGATTTCTTGGTCTTACCCAGGAATATTTGTAGATTAGGGACTGCAGGGGAAAGGACCACCAAGAAACATTGAAATCAATTGAATGTTGACCCTGAATTTATGCCTCACATTAGATGTGTTTTGGTAGCTACCTTCTTGAAGTCATGTTTAATATTCTCCATCAAGTGGCTAAACTGATATATTCACAGGGCAGTAAAGGTGAACAAGGACTACAAGGGAACCAGGACCATCAGGTGTAAAGGTAAATGCTGCTGAGTTTCAATTTGTAACAATATCTTTAGGGAGTGGAGTACACAAAGGTGGTTTGCTTGATGCATGTCTGGTGCAATAGTTCAAGTTTCACCTTTAATAAATTAGTGATTCATTAAAAAAATCAAGAATATAAATCTGCCACACTGATTTATGGTAGTTAGAAACAGAAACTTAAGCACCTCTTCATCTGTGAGTTAAAACTCATGAACATATGAGATTCTAGATTAATGGTGAGTCATCATCATAGCGATCCCTGTGGTCAAGGATGATTGTCTTCAAAGGGTAGCCTTTGGCGGTGGGTCCATAAATGACTGTAGAGACCTATTCTGGATCTGCATGGTCTTTTTGCAGTGAGGACATATGTTTCAGATGGAAGGCGGTCCCTCGACAAGCGTTGCTTGATGCGCCTTTACTGGCACTCCCCCCTTGCCCGGTCCATATCGCGCCTCCTCAAAATCCACAACACTGTTGGTAACATCTCACCCAGTTAGAATGCTCATGTGCCAGGGCCCCACTTCAGTGTTCCATATTTTTCCAGGTTAGCTTTAAGCTCACCTTTAATCACTTTGCGATGAATACAGTAATTACCCACAACCTTTCCTTTTACACAGTTAAGTATATCTCTTTAATACGGTAGATCATTACATCTACACCATGACTAAGCTTGATTCTTACAGCAGATCAACAACAACAATTTTATTGATTAGCCAGAAGCCATATCAAATACACACAGAACACAGACACATTGCAATGATTAAAACAATCTGAGGAGAATTCTAGACCATTACATCAATTAAACCCCTGTTTTGCCCAGCAGGAGGATTCTAAGGGAGGTGGTAACAATTCTTACAGCAGATTTTCCCTTCACATGTTATTAGTGTGAAGGGGTAAGACATGCTGAAAGTTGAACTGTGGAGCAAACTGTTGAGTTTGTGTCTGACGTTGTATGGTTTTCATAGTTCATATATATGGAAGCTTTCCAGATGCTGGAACTTTGTGATTAAGGTTCCAGGATCCACATAAATCTCCACTAGTCTTTCACTGTGCTTGTATTCCTTCCCTTTACATGTTACACATAGGGAAGCTCTGTTTGCCTCCTAATCTAGTATGTGTATGCCCCCTTCACACTAGCATTTCTGTATTGAGAGTGTGACTCGAGCATAAACCATGCATCTACACCTAAATGTTTTGTGTTGTCATTCTGGCGTTGTTCAATTTCAGTCACCTTTCAACCTTTGAAGTGTGATTTCCTTCTCTATAAATGTTCCTTCTGGTAATAAGGTTTAGTTCAAACATAACAAGCAACCCTTGGCTAAATCATCCTCCAGAAGTTGTTGGGCTGCGATTCCTGCAGACCCTAAACACAGCCAGTGATCAGGATATTGGAAAAGTATGGTCCACAAAGGAAAAAGAGACATGACACAAGAAGCTGAAAACTAGTCTGGATTAGACAAAAGGCTTTGTCTTAAAAAAAAAAACCGAATAAAGACCATCTGCGGTTTCTCCTTTTTTCCTCTTTTTGTTTCTTTTAAAAAGAAAATTTATTCATTATTTTTCCACCATTTCTGCCGCTTCTTCTCAACCCCTTTAGGGGACTCAGAGCGGCCAACATCAGGAAGACCATGAAAACATCAGAAAGACCATATGAACCCAGTCTTGGACTAAATCCATAGTTTTGCTTTCCTAGAATAGAGCTACTGAAATGTGTGGGCTTTGTTAGTTACAGTTAATGTAACTTACAGCCTCACAACTGCAATCAAGGTTGCATTTAGCCCATGTTTCTTGCTACGACAGTGATTCCCAACCTTTTTTTTGAACAGGCATCACTTTGGCCAGGGAACCACTTTGACCAGGGATAGCTCTCAACATTAGTACTAAAAAGGGGCAAGGCTGATTAGATTGTGGAAAGAAGCTGAAATAAATTAATAAAACAAAACAAAAAATAAAGAGGAAAGAGGTTTCATGGACTAGATTTTTCATTTACAATCTACAGGTTGAGAACCACTGGGCTATGGGAATGAATTGTGGTTAATCCACAAGCTTCCAGCTTCCTTCCTTTTGTGCCTGTTAGGAAGGGACTGATGGGGGGTCGGAGCAGGTTAGGGTTTGCCCTCCCTTCTGCTCGAGATCGTGTACAACTGGGGCCACTGTGTGATACAGAATGGACTAGATGGGCTGAGGTCGATTCAGCATGGCTCTTCTTATGTTCTTGTTTCTCGTTTAGATTTGTAGTTCCCAAATGGAATACAGAACAAAACTGTATTCAATTTTTTTCCAGATTCTGGTTTGTTCTCACATCATATTTTATGCAAGCTACAGTTTCCTATGTTTGAAACGAGTGTTTTGTCCAATGTAAACCATTATTCAGCCTTATAAAGTAACATACATTCTTTAAGCATCAGACATTGTACTTACAGTATGGGGCCACGTTACCAAGTGTGTATTATGAGACCAGAATTTACTAGGAATGTAGATACTGAGGTAGGAAATATGTAGGAAGGAAATGAGAAAGCAAGGAGGTGGTTAATTCTTCCTTAAGCTTACTAACTTTTCCCCTTATAAATACCCCCTTCTTCCAACATGCACTGTTCAAGTGCCATGACTACCTTATGATGCGCCTTTTCAGGCAACTGCGCTGCTTTGTAAATACAAAAGATTCCTGATTCAGAGTTGAGAATCATGTGGACTTCCCAGTGTTGGATTGCAACTACAGTAGCTCTATTTGACATTGCTAGAGAAAGACGAAGCCTGCTGGAAGTGGCAGACCAATTGCTTCTGGAGGTCCATTTATCTTTGCCCCCTTTCTTTACCCTCTTGAAAATTCTTGCCAAGCCTCTTTTCTTCCACTGGAGTGAATGGAGAGTTCTTGTCCACACACTTTGGGTAGAGATTTTAATTGATTTTATGTTTTTAAAATGTTTCTTTTAAATGGTCTTTAAAAATAAATGTTTTCATTTAGTTTGGAAAGGGATTACCTTAGCAGAATGTAACTTCATGCAACTCTATGCTGGATTGACAAATAGGGCATTTTAGAAATAGTTCAGCAGCCTTAATAATATATATGAATATTTTAGTGATATAAGAAATCCTTTAAAAATGAGCATGTTGGGGATTTTCAAACACGCTTTACTTCTTTTATATAGAGCTCCTTAGATGTAGATGCCACACTTTAGTAGGGCATATATATGTGGTTACAACTTAAGTATGGCAAAGCGTGCATACTTTAATAATCTATTATATAATCTCAGATTTATGGAGCTGTTGTTGTTGTATTATTCAGGAGAATATGGTCGACCAGGGCACTCCAGGGGAACCAGGCTATCCGGGATACCTGGCACACCAGGTTTGAAGGTATGTCACTGTCACTACCATTGTATTCTGAATACCAATGTATTCTGGATGTGTGTGTAGTAAATACGTATTGGTAATGGTTTTCACACCACTGTAATGAAACTAAATGTGATGTTGTGTTCTTTTTATACTGTGCTTCAGGAAGACCTAGAAAGGAGGTAGCAATAGCAATTTTCAAAATCTATAAATGTGGAGAGAAAATGTTGCAATGGAGTCCAGTAACTGAATTCTAGTTTGATCTTCTGAAACTTCATCTGTGCAAAAGAAATGATTATTTAAGAGACCATAGAAATCTACATTTTATAAAGTTTCCCAAACTTCCTCATGCTCACTACATTCTGTCTACAGCAGGGCTTCTTATTCTTATTTTAAGTAGAATAAGATTCACTCATGACCCTTGATCCAAGAAATTTTTACGTGACCTCAGGTATACAGGTATCTGAATTAGTTTTAAAAGGAAACATTTATTGGAACAAATCAGCATTTGCAAGACTTTGCTAAACAGGCTGATATTTCTTTTTATGATGTACTGCTGAAGCATGTTCTTTAGAGTCTACTGTAAACACAAAAGAATTGCAAAAATGTTTAAAACAGCCACTGGGTGATATTGAGGAAACTCTACCATTTCCAATAGTTTGAACCCCAACCTTAAGCTGAGAGGCCCCATTTAGCATTGGGACACACATTAGAAGCAGTGATATAGAGTATTTTATTGTCTTGATAAAAGTATTTATAGTAATTTTAAAACCGTTAGTTTAATTCATGTTTTCTCATTTAGAAGCTAGTGGACTTTGGACTTTTTTGTGTCTATTATGTCTATTTAGTTCAATCCTTGTTTTTGACTGTTAGTTTATAACTTATATTGAGTTTACTTATATGTTTATGCTTTGACTGTTTGGTTTTGGCATTGAATGTTTGCCATTGTGTTGTTTTCTATAAACCGCCCTGTGTCCCCTGGGAAGAGAGGGCAGGTTATCAGTAAAGTTGTTGTTGTTGTTGTTGTTGTTGTTAACATCACTATTTTGAGAGTGAGGTGCCTCTACATTATAGTATTGCCACAGCTCAATGTCCACGTCACTTTAATTGTCAGGGCTCAATGCTATAAAAATCATGGAATTTTGAAGCTTGGTAAGATACCAGCACTCTTTCTAAAAGAAGGCTAAAGATCTTGTAAAATTGAAACTGCCATGAATCCATAGCATTCAGCCATGGCAGTTAAAGTGATGTCAAAACTACATTCATGCTAATGTGTAGATGCACCATGGAGACATTGTATAGGATCTTGACTCAGATCATAGATCATGTTGTTTTTTGCATGACAATAGAATAACAAAACACAAGTAGTGCTTTAAACATGGGCCTAAAACCTTGTCAACTGCCTGCATCACGACTCTTCTTTCACCCTGCATCCTTCTGCACTTTGCACAAATAGTTATTTCCCAGACTAACAGGTTTTGAGGGTGCTGGTGGCAGAACTCTCCTCCCTAGTCTTTGGCAGAATAAGATTCATCAGGGATTTGAACCACGAGGGACTTGTCTTGTGAATGATGCAGAACATTCATTTCTTTATTCTTGCTTTCTATGTCTACACAGCAAGGCTCGCCTCACTTGGAAAAAGTTTGATTATGCTATTACAAAGGAAATAGTTTGATCTTCAACCCCAGCCGTACAAATATTTTAATGGGAGATATTTTTAGTGGAAGAAGCTTTGGCCAACAACTGGTCAGCTTTTACCATGTCAGCCAAAAGTAGAATTTATAACAGCCAGTTGGAAGTTAGCCGATTATTTGGATTTCTAGTTTTCCTAATGTTTCAAGTTAGAAAAACAGAAAAAGTTGGAAACATAAAAACCCATGAGAAAAAAAAATTGTGGTGTTGGATAATTTGGGAATAACCACCATTGTAAAAGAGACATACTTTTTTATTTGTTTAAAAATTAATTAACATTTTAGACGGGGTGTGATGTATTCTTTGGCTTGTAATACCTTTTGGAGAAATAATTCAATTATGTCAGCTATTCATGGTCCTGTCAGTTTGAAGTACCAAAAGAGACCTTGATCAAGATTGATGAAATATTTACCTGAGTGAAGACAGATCTGGGCAGGTTCTCCAACAAGCCTATAAGACAAAATAAACAGTCGTCAGATGAATTCAGGCTGCAATTCATTTTGAAAGGTTATTCTTTTTGTTCTTCCACATTTCTCAAAAGATCTTTTAAACAGTAAGACCTGCTTTTCAAAACATTTTTTGTGAGAACCGGTACAGAGGTGCATATGTTCCATACCACAAATGGCAGGCATGGTCATTACATTTTACCATAGTACTTGCTCAAAAAAAATTTGAAGACATACTTTAATCCAGCCAATAGATTATCTCTGAAGAACAAAAGTCCGCTCTGATTCTTGCTCTCCAATATATCCTTGTTGTGCCCCCTTTGATGCAGATATTGAGGGGATGTGTAGTTTCTGGATCACTCTGGTGCTCTCCTGGCGTTGCCAGTTAGAAAGTAGACTTTGAAAGTCTGCAGTGATTAATGTTGGAAGCTGCAAACAAGGTAATGCTGAGCTAGCTCTCATTCCATTCCCTGGTGTTTCCTTGTCTCCTCCCCCACCTTCATGAGTTTGCTGTGTTTTTAGAAATTTTGGCACGACTTGGATACAGCTGTCAGTTGATGGAGCTGGGGAAAAATTCCACACGTTTAGCCGCAACATCTGAAATGTTGGATTGTCATTTATAAACCTGGACTGGAAATCGTGATCATAGTTATGAATGTGTAAACTAAAGTTACACATTTGTTGCTGCCAGTATTCATAATCCTATATATTCAGTATTGTAAGCAATACATAGGTATTTTTCAGACTTACCAGGCAGTAGCCACTATGAGCAATTATTCCACAAGAAATATGTGTCATTTTTACATGAAAATTGTAGGCTCTTGCACAAAAATATCATTTGTGTGCTTTGAATGCAATTTTCCTGCTTCTTGGCAGCAGGAGTTGGACTGAATGGCCCACAAGGTCTCTTCCAACTCGATGTTTCTATTTCTAGATCTGCAATTGTCTCTTTGTTCAAGTTTGCTGTTCTGTATGCAAAAACTACAAATCGTTCAAACAAATATTTTGACAAAAATAAATATTGCAGAAAAAATCTTGTGCAAAATGAAATTGCACAAAAATAATCCCATGTGAGTTTTTTTTGTATAAGATTACCTTTATTATACAAATTTTTATTGTACAAGGTTTTTTTGTTTTGTCATTTTAATTGTTTTAGCGTACTGTTGTGTCTATGTGAAATGTAAGTTATAACACTTGTAATGATATTACTATAAATATGATATATCAAGTCAGACTTGACTTGAAACTAGTGATATATAATTATAATGAAATGTGATGCTTTTCCCTGATTTCAGGGAGACAAAGGGCATTCGGTGAAAGAGGATTCCAGGTATATTTTTCTTTACAATTCTTAACTTGTACAAAAAGTGCTATTCATATTTTAAAAGGCAATGATCCATATCACAACATAGGAGATGCTCACCAACCATATCAAGTATATTATTTTTCCCTCAGCTTTCATAAACTCATGGTATAGACATGGCAATTGAATGAGTCTATCTATAAGTTCCAAAAGCCCACTTAAATGTTAACAGTGCTAGCAAGAGCGTGCGGTTTTATTGAATAGTTTATTTTGTAAGCATGAATAGGATAACAATCTGTTTTACCATAACAGTTTTTAAAAAAAAAACAAACCTGAAATAAAGCAAATTTAAAGCAGATATGAAAAACCAAAAGTAAAAGTCTGAAATGAATGTTAATAAACAACCAAGAGCCAAATTTTTCAGGCATTTTCACAATGAAATAATAGAAATATGACCAAAGAGATAATTCTAGACTTATTTTATGCTCTTATTTTATTGTGTTTTTGCTTAATGGATTGTTTTGCTTTTTATGTTTTCTGTAAGCCACTCTGAGTCCCTTCATGAAGATAGTGGTGGGGTAAAAGAATAAAGTTATTATTATTATTATTTTATGTATTAAATTTTGGAAGACTACCTTGCATCCAGTTCAGAGTGCTGCCTCTTACAGCCACAAGCACCTCTGTGCCTATTGCAAGAAGTTGATTAGCTTTAGGTTTACAATTTATGCTACAGGTTTTTTTAAAAAAACTTTTTAACAGAGCAATCCTATGCATATCTTCTCTTGAAAGCAGGCACCACTGAGCACAGTGAGGTTCCCAAATGATATGTAGTCTAAAGCATTAAATGACATTTGATATTTTGAAAAGCTGCTCCTTCCATTTGACACAAGCCCTTCCATGTACAATGGCAATAGTAGATGGAGACATCAATTCATGGGTGTCCACCTGGTACTTGTTCTTATCTCCTTAGACACCATCACCTCGCCTCCTCCTTTTCTTTCTATCTCATCTCTCCCGGTTTCTATGTCTCATCTAAAAACGCATTTCTTGAAATCAGGCTGCCCTCATTGGACTTTGCTTGAACTTTGCAAAACTTCTCAAGTGTTTGAATTTTTGTGATTTTTCTGACTTTTTAATTACAAGCCACTTGAGAAATGTACATTTTAGAAACTCTAAACAGATGAATGCCAACATAGTAGGTTGTACTAAAATGTTGCTGCTTAAGTCAAGGGATTTGAACTAGCTATCCTACTGATTTCATTTTGTCTCCACTAATGGTAGGTTACATACCTGTGACCATCTGTCTTCGAGTGAAGCGCTGTGAATCCACACTTATGAAGTTTGCGCGCCAGCGCTGCTTCCAAACTGAAACTTTCCAGTTTGAAAAGTTTTGGCAGTAGCTCCGCCCGCCCGGAGAAGCATAAAAGGCGCCTCCATGCGCGCCCACCCCATTCCTACGCCACGTAAGCAACTAGGGAGGGGATGGTTTTGATATAGAGGGGACGGCCGGGGCGGGTGGTGTGGATTCTGAGAGCTTCACCGAAAGATGGTCACATGTAACCTACCATTCTTCTTCGAGAGCCTGTGAATGCACACTTATGAAGACTTACCGAGCTAAAGGTAAGGGAAGGTGGGAACAAACCAGCCAATTTTAGAAAACCAAACAGGTTTATTGCAACCAGCAATCTTAATAAACAGTTCAACAATATAATAAATAAGAGTGGAAGGCATGTTCCCACTTTGTAAACATGGTGCAACAAGCACCATTCATGCCAGGCACACAGGCCTCACAGTATGTGGGTGCAACAAGCACCATTCATGTCAGGCACGCAGGCCTCATAGCAGTAAGTGCAACGGGCACTATTTGTGGTAGGGCACACCGGCCTCACAAGCAGTAGTGCAACAAGCACCATTAATGTCAGCACGAGGCCTCACAGCATAAGTGCAACAGGTGCAACTCTAGCAACTAGGGGTTCTAGGTAAGCGCGGCAATCGACAGACTGTGACGGGAACCGGGGCACAGTGAACACTTAAATGGTTATAATGGCAGCAAAGGCCTGGTCGACCTTAAACTGTCGACCGACCGTATGGGAGGGAGAGACAGGGTTTACCCTGGGGTTCTAGCCCTGAAGGTCCTTGAGTGTGAGGACTGCTCTGCAAACGCTGCCTCCCTTCTAAATAGGTGTCTACCCGGTAATGGATGTGAAAGTGGGAGGGATTGGCCCAGATGGCGCCTGCAAAATCTGGTCAAGGGACTCCTTTGAGAAAAGCCGTTGATGTGGCCACAGCTCTGGTGGAGCTGCCTTTGACCTCAGGGGCACGGTTGATGCGCCACTGATAGCAGAGTTCAACCAGGGAAGCCACCCGGTCGAGAGTCTTTGGGGCGACACCGGCAAGCCCAGCTTGTCGGTGGCGTAGACGCAAAGTTTGGTCGACCCGATCGATAGTCCGACCTGTTTTTGTACACCCAGAGGGCCCGTCGAACGTCGAGGGCTCTGAGTGTGACCAGTGTCTCCCGAGTGGAGGACGTCAAGTCTGGGAGAACAATGTCCGTGTTCAGGTGGAACGGGGATACCACCTTAGGTAGGAAGGCAATGTCCGCCCGTAAAATGGCCCTGTCGGCAGGAACAGTAGATAGGGCTCGTCTACACGGAGCGCCGCCAGCTCGGAGGTCGACGCGGTGAAACAATATAGCGCGAGGAACGCCACCTTCCAGGAAAGAAGGCGTAGGTCGATGGATGACAGCGGTTCGAATGGAGGAGCCGCTAGGCAGGCCAGGACCAGGTCAAGGCTCCAGCCGAGCGCCGGTGGAAGCACCCGGGGAAGGGGTGTTGTTTACCCCTCTCAGGAACCTCTTGACCATCGGCAGCTGGAACAGCGGGGCGCCCCTTTGCTGGTTCTGCCAGGTGAGGGTCTGCCAGGTGAGTCTTCACCGGACATGGACAGCCCTCTGTCGACCAAACCGCCAAGAAGCCAAGGACCGCGGGGATGGAGAGTGGGAAGCGACACTGGACCCGGTCAGCCTGGAACTTGGCGAATCGGGCGTGCAAGCCGAGAATACGCCTTTGTCGTCGCCGGGTTTGGGCTGCTGCCAGGATCGCTGCTACTGCTGGTGACGCCGGTGTCGGAGATCCTCCATGCAGTCAAGTGGAGACGACAGGTCGGGTGTGCAGGAGTTAATCCGTTCTCCCGAAGTCAACAGATCCGGTCGACGGAGGGTCATGTACCGTCGGCCAGGTGGAGAAGGGTCGGAACCAGACCTGCCTCGGCCAGTAAGGACTAATGAGGATGCAGTCGGTCCTCGATAGCTGGATCCTCTCGGCGACTGGAGGAGAAGCGAGAACGGGCGGAATAGGTAAGAGAGGAACCCCGTCGCCCAGTCGAAGCAGGAGTAAGCGTCCCAGGCATCCTCGGTGAGCATCCGGGGCAAGCCGGGCACGAAAACCGGTAGTTGGTTGTTTACCGGCGATGCGAAGAGATCTGCGTCCGGAAGCCCCATCGTTGGAAGACGCGGTGGAGCTCTTCCGGATGCAGCACATTCGTGAGACGACCAGCTGGTTCTGCAGTTGAGAGAGTCCGCCTCCTGGTTGTCGACTCGGGAGATGGACAGCTCTGGGGGTCACTTGTGACGCGACACCACTCCCACAGGCTCTGGGCCAAGGCCAGAAGCTTCCTGGAGCCTGTTCCGCCCTGCTTGTTGACGGGCAGTACATGGCCACTATGTTGTCTGTCCCGACCAGTACTACGGTCCCCTGACTAGGGGGCGAAGGCCTCAAGGTCTTTGGCTATGGCCAGGAGCTCGAGTAGTTGATGTGGTGGAGTCTCTCCACCGCCGACCATTGGCCGTTGATCGACAAGTCGTTCATGTGGCCTCCCCAGGCCACATCGAGGCGTCGGTCGTCAGCGTGATGGACGGGGTCACGTGTGAGCACCCTTGCAGGCGTTGGCGGATGTCCACCACCGGAGGGGAGTCCTGACTGCCTTCGGGAGAGAGAGAGTTTTTCTCGAGTGGTGTTCTCTGACCGGATCGAAGTGGTCGGTAGAAACCAACGCCAGGGTCTGAAGCGGAGCCTGCCAGCGGAGTGACTGCCACCGTGGACGCCATGGCCCAGCGTGACCTGAATCTGTTTGCCGTGATGCAGGGCCCCGTGCAGGTGTTCACTTACGGCGCCTGAATCTGACCTCTGGCAGATAGGCGAGCTGATCGACGGAGTCGAAAAAATCGTCGATGAACTTTATGGACTGGGACGAAGGGTGAGTGGGATTTCCTCTTTTGAGCCGTAGGCTAAACGACGAGTAATTGCAGTGTCAAGGCCACTGTTGGTGTAGCAGGTCTGGAGAGATGGGCGCCAGCAGCCAGTCGTCCACAGGTACGGGAAACTGGTTTTCTCCCTTCTCTCAGTCTTGCCCAGCCACGACCGACATGCACTTGGAGAATGTTCGAGGGAGCCGTCCCGAGCGAAGGGAAGGACGTTGAATTAGTATGCCCTTCCTGCCACCTTGAAGCTGAGGAAGCGTCGATGGGCAGGCCTGATTGAGATGTGGAAGTATGCATCTCGAAGGTCTATCGAGGCGAGTGGTCTCCTCCGGCGCGGGAGAATGGATCTGACACTGACACTATCCTGAATTTCCTCGGCGAACGTGACGCGTTTAATCTCTGAGGTCCAGGATGGGCCAGGGAACCTCTGGCTTCGCACGGTGAAGTACCGTGAGAAGAATGCCCCTCTTTCCTTGATGCTTGCTGGGAGTCGTGAAAATCTCCCTTTTTTGAGAGGCTGTCGACCTCTTCCAGAATCACCGAAGATGGCTCCGTCTCGACGATGAACCCCGTTGGCGGGAGTTAGGTAATTCAAGGCATAGCCGTCTTGACAACTGGAGAACTCATGCATCTGAGGTGATGCGTCGCCAGGCAGTGATAACGAGCCAGGCGGTCTCGAACGGCGGGTGAGCTGGTGGAGGCCGAGGGCTGGGAGGAGGCATGGTGGTGGCAGCGTTAATAAGCGATGAGGCGGTGTCATCCATCGCCCCGTCAAACACGGCACTGGATTGTCCATTGCCGTTGTTCTGGCGTGGCCTCGACTTATTCCCCTGGCGGGTCGGTTGGACTACTGCCGCTGCTGCTGCCTTTTGGCTGCTGCTGTTGGGTTGTTGTGGAGCCGAGTAAGGTCTGGGGACTGTTGGTACTGCTGTCTGGGCTGAAACTTCGCCGCTGGTGGTACTTGGGCCTGGGGTTGTGCCGGTGGTGGTCCAACTCTGGCCGTCAGGACTCTGAAGTCGTGAGTGGTCTTCAATTTGTCGTCCCGTGCCGCAAAGAAAAGTCCTTGGGCATCGAGCGGCAGGTCCTCGATAGTCTTCTTCGAGTTGGAGGACAGCCCTCGACGGCTTTAACCACGCGTGTCTGCGGATGGCGTTGCGTGGGCCAGCAGTTTTCTGACGTATCCCGGTATGGCGGGCCATCAGGATCTGGTGGTGTGCCAGCGCCTGTCTTCTGTCACGATGGAGGCCAGTGCCGTTTGCTGTTGCTGGGAGATCCTGGAAAAAGGGCTGAGCCCTTTCCCACAGGGATCTGGTGGTACGCTCCCATGCACGCCCGTAGCCTCCGCCATTTTGGTGAGCAGGAGTCCGGCTCGGTAGATTTTTCTGCCGACCGTGTCGGGACCTCTTCCCTTCCTGGTCAGAGAGGGTCGCGGACTCGCCCGATGACTGGGAGGGGAGGTGACGATCATCGAAGTTGGGTGTCGGATGATCGCGGAAGCCATTCCCTCTCCTCTCGTCAATCTTGTACCACGCCTCGATCCGACTCGGCGTGGGCGGGATGGTCGACGGGGTTTTTCAGGACGCCTTCACCACCTCTTCCAGTGGTTCCAGCATGGGAAGGTGTGGCTGAGCTGCGCCCCCACCTGCACCCTGCTGAAGACGGGGCAGGCGCTGGACCTTCTGGGGGACATACGCCTGCATGCCCAGAGAGAGATCTTGCCATCCAGCCGACCTGCGCCCAAACGCCTTCGCTGAGTCCGTTGGTGAGAAGATGGCTCTATCTCACAGCCTCTGTGGGAAGCGTTTCTGTCCATGTTTAGGGACAAGATGGACCCCCGATCTCACCGATCGAGGACTCCTCGCCTCTTCGACTTCATCTCCAGACACGGATCGAACCACTTCCGGTTGGCCGGCTGGAGATGGCGGCGCCCTCGATGTAGAGCGACCGCGGTCACCACCGTCGATGGAGGGAGCGTTCGGGCGCCGCCCATGGCGAGCCTCGTGGTCTGCCTGCCCTTCTCGGGTGACGTCACAAAGAGTTGTCGGACCGAGGGCTGAGCCAGGAAATCCGGGCGGCCGTCTGGACCGATTCTTCCGGCGAGATGGTCTGGTCACTCTGCCCCTGTCTCCACAGCGAGAACAGGGGCAGGCGGTGATGGACACGACGTCGATGACGATGACGTCCAGAGTCCCGCGTCTCTTCGGAGACGGTGGTCTCGAGGCTGCGGCCGGCCTCCAGAGACTCTCGGAGTCACAGGAACCAGGCCTCTGGTCTGGGCTCTACTGGCTTCCTCGCCGACCTCCCGGAACGTTATTTCCATAGCTCTGTTGGAGAGGGAGTCTTCGAGATGGCCGACCTCTGGGGCCCGATGCCATCGGCTTCGTGAGCGGCGAGGTGGAGGCAGCTGGACCGTTTCAGTGGTCACGGTGCAGGGCCTCTTCGGCACCGAAGTCTTCGATGAGACAGGACTTCGTGTCCTTCTCCTCCGTGGACGCTTCTTCCCGGCGGAGCAGTCGACACGGATGGGGCCGAGCAGCCCGGACCCCAGTGAGGTAGATGGGACAGCCGTGCCGCCATCTGTGGAGGGCAGAGAGCACGCTCCGTCAGGTAGGCCTGAAGCCTCTGGGCTCTCGCTCTGGTGTGCGACGAGAAGGCCTGGGCAGTGTCGGCAGGTCGGAATGACGTGTCCCTCCCTCGAGACACCGAAGGCACTTCTCGAGTGACCGTGTAATCCGGGATCTTGCTGTCGGGATGAACACTTTTGAAACTGGTTGTGGACATACTGTGCTCACACAACCAGCCGGGTATCGGTGTTGCCCAAGTGGCGGAACAAAAGGAATGGGGTGGGCGCGCATGGAGGCGCCTTTATGCCCTCCGGGCCGGCTGGGCGGAGTTACCGCCAAAACTTTTCAAACTAGGAAAGTTTCTGTTGGAAAGCTCGCTGGGCGCCGCAAACTTCTCATGTGTGTGCATCCACAGAGCTCTCAAGAAGAAGTATAATTTATAGATCTGAACTAATGCTTTCTTTATATGATGATGTGTGCTTACTATATAACGAATTTTGTTCTTTTGTAAAGGGCAAGAAAGGTGAAAGTGGCAGAATAGGCAGCCCAGGTCACAAGGTAAAATAATTGTCTTATCAAACAATCAAACTCCTTTCCCATTATGGAAGCTGTGTATGTATATTAAAGAGCATATACTGTATGTATATAAAAATTATACTTCATATGACTTTTAGGTCTTTAATTTAATAAAACTGAAAACTAAAAGCATGTATACAGATGTTCTCAAGTTTGTTTAGAAATATTTTCCCTTACCTTTTTACTGCAGACTTTTATCAGTTACAACAGGCTGCATCTATAAAAATGTGCCTCACTGCAGTACCGCGGCAATTTGGAAGCAATTCATGCTTTTGTTATTGTACCCCTCCAGCATGGGTTTCTGAGAGGTTTCCATTAAAGGAAAGGAGGTGATATTTTTGCCAGTTGTCTGCAGCCATGTGTAACTACTCCACTCTATCCTATACTCTTCCAAACACTTTTGGTGTGTCCATGTGTGTGTAGAGAGGGAGGAGTTAATGAGGACCAGTGAGGTGGGTGGGAAGCATGCTTCACTTTTCCAATGATTTCCTGCTCAATGGAAATCTGAATCCATCTGGCGTCATCCACACTGCTCTATAAAAATACAGATTATCTGATTTGAACTTGATTATATGACAGTGTAGACTCATATAATCCAGTTCAAACAGATCATCTGGATTATATGACAGTGTAGGTCCCGCCTCTGGGTGTTTGTATATAAACTAATGCCCTATTTCCTTCTTAAACTTATAGATATTTTTCAGTATCATTTTCTTTTAAAAAATCCTATATGTCAGCATGATAGTTTTTCCTATACATAGGTAGATTGATCATAGACAAAACAATGGGGAGATAGTGCCTCTCCCACCATTTTGAGTGTGTTCTCCATCACTTTCTTCACAAGCCATAACTAATTCTAGGTGCTTAGGGAAAATCAGTTATTTTTCTTGTTTATGTTTATTCTTCACAATTTATCTTTGTAGTTAAAATTCCTTCAAGTTGTTTCTGACTTATGGAAACTCTACAACAAACCTATCATAGGGTTTTCTTGGCAAAAAATGTTCAAAGGGGAGTTGCCTTTGTCTTTTTTCTGAGGCTGAGAGCAAGACAGGACCAAGCTCATCCAGTGGAAATTTACATGATCAAGCATTGATTCAGCCCCTGGGTCTCCAGAGTCACATGATGGACCTACACTGCCGTATAATAATAACTGTAGACCCTTACAATGGCTCAATGCTGTCCAAACTATATTATATTACAGTGTAGATCCAGCCACAGTTCAGTGCTTGAAATACTCACCATGCTGGTCCTTGCGCTGTTGGAAATAACACATTATGACAATAATTCAAAAAGTGTTGTCCAATTTTGTTTTCCAAAAGGGTGACAGGGGATCCAGTGGAGCCAATGGAGAGGGCGTCTTTTTCATTTTCAAAAATAATCTGTTTTTATCATCTGCTGTTTCTTTATTATTCAATTGAAGAATTTCAGCATTTATTTTATGTTCATTGATTGTTGTGGGCACCTCATGAGTTTTAAAAATACAAATCAAAACTGAAAAGGTGCACATATGTTTCCAAGTCGATTCGCTATTTTTCAAGAGAACTGAAGTGCTTTCAGATTCATAAAGCATTGATGTTGGCCAAATATTTGAGTGAAGACAGTGCTCAGTGAAAAGGTTTATGGGAAAGGAAAATAAGAAAGTGTTGGTGCTCCTCCAACCTCTTGGCCTGAGCCTAGCTGGTCTTTGGACAAGGGAATCCTTGTTCTTCAAAATCTTTCCACTGATGGTGATAGGCTGTCTCACTAATGGTGCAGCTATACTGTAGAATGAATGCATGAATGCTACTTTAATTGCCATTGCTCAATGTTATGAAATTGTGATATTGTAGTTTTATTAAAGCCTTTGCACTCTGCTAAAGAGTGCTGGTGCCTCATCAAACTCTCATGACTGCATAGAATTGAGCCATAATAGTTAATTCTGCAGTGTAGATGTCCCCTCTTGGAAGAATCCATTCAAGGCAGAGTACAAGATGAAAATGAGATCGGTAAAATACAGTTAAAAAGTAATGAGATAAACCACCTTGAGTTGCCAGAAGGCTGAGTGAGGCGGTATACAAATATAGTAAATAAATAATAAATAAGCAATAGACATTCATTTATAATAATTAACAATACATAAAGATAACAGAAAACAAATAAATAAAACCCATTGACAGTGCATTTATTTCCTTCAGAAAGGCAAGAAAGGGGGGATCCTGGTATTCATGGCATCAATGGGCAAAAGGGAGAACCTGGCATAGTGGCTTGGTTGGTCCACCAGGTCAAAAGGGAGGACAAGGAGAAAGGGGATCTCCAGGAATTCCCGGCTCCAGACGGAAAGCCTGTATGTATGCCAACTCGGACAAAGCTCTTAGTTTTTCATTCTGGTTCACTCACTGTATACTGAAGCCATGTAATCTTTCTAATCCTGTGTTCAATTCAGGGAAGAGGTTTTCAGAAGATTTTATTCACAAGTTTGCGCAGATGCTAGAAGTGAGTCTTTAGTCATCACAACTAATTTACAGCATTGCGCCCAGCCAGTGTCCCCTAAAAGTTCAATGGGGAAACTCTGTTCCCC
>JARBWK010001667.1:0-17908 GCA_030556195.1 Anolis apletophallus | reverse complement strand
ATCGCCGCTCTTTCACACTTTTAATGTGCGTTTAACATCAGTCCGCCTGACACTTTTATCTAAACAGTCCACCCAGAAAATGGCTTCCAGTTGTAAGGGTTGGGTGGTTTTTCCCCTTGTGCCTGGAGTGAGAAACTGCAAGTTGCTTCTGGTGTGAGAGACAAGTAAAATAAAGGGGGGGGGGATTTTTAGTCAGATGCAAATTGAGCAAGTTCTCCCACTCAAGAAGACGAGAGAGGCCTGTCATTGGCATCCGGGGAGACCTCCACTAGGAGGGGCATCGGGAGAAAACACGTCCAGAAAGTCGCATGGCCTGATTTTAGCGAATGTGTTTGCAAATTATGGTGGGAAATAAGTATTTGGCCCCCACAAAGAAGCAGGGTCTCTGGGCCTCCCGGGCCGGTAACGCCTTCTGCAAGGGGCTGCTCTCTCCTGCCCTCCACTCGTGACCAGAAAAAATGTGGGCCCCTCCTGGAACTTGTTCTCGGTAGAAGAGACCCGTGGGGCCCACAACCTCCAGCAATCCTGCCCCCAACCCCTCCCTGGTGAAGGCCAGGAGCCCCATGGCCGCCAGGGGCCAAGCTGGGAAGGCCGGGTCTGCAACAGGCCAGCAGCCTGCTCGGTGCGAAGAAATCAGCGGTGGGAGCAAGAAGGGGAAATGGGAGAGAGGCAAGACCACTGAGGGTCCCCCTGATCTGGGTCTCCACGCAAGGCCTCACCCCGCCCGCCTTTTGTGGGGTCAAAAGGGCCACAAGGATGCAGGCCCGGATTACCCATAAGGCTACCCTAGGCCATGGGCTAGGGCGGCAGCCACGGACGGGCAGCAGGTCCGGACCCCCCAAAATATATTTTTTTTAAAAAAGTTTGATGTTCTGTTGCGCCTGTGCGCAGAGCGCCATAGGCCCGCCTTAGGGCCTTTGACGTGGCTTCCCGCCCCCCCCCCCCTTCCTTCACTGTGAGAGACAAGTAAAATAAAGGGGGGAAGGGAAGTATTTAGTCAGTGAAGGAAAGTGGGCGGGGCCGACGCCAGGGAGGAGGGGGTGGCGGAGCTTCTCTGCTTCCTCCTCCCTGGGGATGCCACGGCAGGGAGGAGGAGGTGGAGAGAAGCCTCGCCGCCCCTCCTTCCTTGCGTCATCACGCCACGCCAGGGAGGAGGGAGCGGCACGGCGGGGCTTCTCTCCGCCTCCTCCTCCCTGGCGACGCCGGCGACGCAAGGGAGGAGGGGCAGTGGGGCGTCTCTCCACCTCCTCCTCTCTGGTGTGGCATCCCCAGGGAGGAGGCGGAGAGAGGCACCCCTGCCCCTCCTCCCTTGCGTCGTCGGCGTCTGCCCCTCCTTCAGTGAGGAGGCGGGGAGAGGCCCCACCCCCCAGAAACGGCCCCGCCCCCCGGGGTGGGGGCGGCGCTTCCAAAGTGTGGCCTAGGGCAACACAATAAGTTGATGACGGTGAGCAAAAATCCCAGAACCAGACAGCGGGCGGGGGGACCTCGTGAAGGCCCTGTAGAGGGAGAGAGAGGGAGGGAGGGAGAGCGGGGGCCAACGCCAGCAAGGCTACGACCACCACCAGGAACACAGGGCTGTGCCGCTGCCAGGGACTTGGATCCCATCGTGCCAGGGGCATCCGAGTCCCTAGCTGCAGCCAGTCCACGCCCGGGCCCGGCTGAAGTTTGCTGGGGGGAGTGTCGATCGGGGTGATGATCCAGAAGAGGAGCCTTGGGAGGGAGAAGGCCACAGGAATGCCGGGCGGAACCAAAGTCGGACGCTTTGGCCCAAGCAGAGCTCTTTTGCTGTGTTTGTGTAGCAGCAAATCAGGAGTCCCAAAACTCCCTATGGCAAGTTACCTTTCTTACCAAACAGCAACGTGGACGTGCGGGCGCAGGAACGAGATGACGCAACAATTTACTGTTGTAAAGTGAAATCAAGTTTATTGATTCTGCACCAGCTGGTGGGGTTCACCCACAGAACAAGCTGCTTCCGGGCAAATGGCCCAGTACATACTAAGAACATTCCTTAAATACCCCTCATGGCGGCAGATCTTGTCCCGCCCTTCTTCATCAACCCCGCATTGGCTGGTGCATCAGAACATTTCATTATCCAATTAAACACAATACTTTATTAGCATCACATCTTTATCTTGCTTCTATTTGTTAGAACACTGTGGCGCACTAAGAAATTCATTCCCACAGTACATTATCGGCTGCCTGGGCAGCTTGCACCTAAAGTTGCAACACTTCGCTTCTGCCTTTCCCTGCCAGCAAAGGAGGGGCAGATCCCTCTGCTCATGCGTGGTTCTTATCCTATTAACATTTAGGTAAACAAACCCACGCCGTGTACTGCTTGGCCAATCAAGGCTTTGTTATCATTGAAGACACATGATGTTCTTTTGGCAAATCACTGCCTGTGCTTGGCGTACCAATCAGGGTACAGTATTTACGGCTTGGATGCCAGCGTGATTTCTGGCACAGGAAGCCTGCTATTCTAAAGCCTTTGCCTGTGCATCACTCTCCCCTGACTGTACTCCTGCTAAAAGCATCAACTCTGCTTTATTTGGAGGAGAAAGGAAGGATGCGAGTGCCCCAAAAAGGCCCTGCCGACTGTAAACCCTGGGGGCAGGGCAACATCATGCTTTGGGGCGGGGACCAGGGCGGCTGACCCCTAGGCATGGCGGCGTGGACGGGGCCACGTCTCATGGGGCCTGGAGGGCCAACCGCCTGCCATCAGCAAGGGCACTGACAGAGGGTGCGACAGGGCCTTCCCGAATGGCAGACGTCACTCCTCATTGGCTGCCCGGGCTGCCGCTCCTCCTGTCCGCCTCCTCCGATTGGGCCGCTGCGAGAAGGGGGGCGAACCGGGGCGGGTCTAGGCGTCTCGCCCTGCCCCCTTCGTTCCCCCGTCACGCGGGCCGGGGCTTGGCGGGGTCGCCACGGCAACAGGAACAGAAACTTCGGCCCTCTAGCGGCTTTGGACTTCAACACTCGGGTCTTTTTCTCATTGGCTCGTCAAGCTGTCCCTCCTCTTGCCCGCCTCCCCCGATTGGGCCGCCGCCAGACGCATAGCCCCACCTGCTAGATTCTCATTGGGTCTTTAAGCTGCCTTCTCCTGACGTCAGCACGCCCGGCGTGCCTTGTTGCCGTGGCAACAACTCAGGGTCTAGCCGCCTCGCCGAGGCCTACTCTCCCTCACTCTCTCCAGGAGCGGGCGGGCGATGGGGAGCCCCAAGGGAGGGCGGCGGAGCCGGCAGCACGGGCGGCAGCGGCGGGGGAACCGGGGCCGCCTCTCGAGCGCCGAGAGCAGCACCGCCTCCGCCAGCGACTCCGGGGTCGTGCGCAGGCCAGTCAGCGGGGCTTGGCCGGGTCGCCATGGCAACAGGAACAGAAACTTTGGCCCTCCCCCCAGGTGTTTTGGACTAGAACTCCCACAATTCCTCACAGCCTCAGGTCCCTTCCTTTTGCCCCTCAGCCGCGTAAGTGGTATTCTAGTCCAAAACACCTGTGAGGAATTGTGGGTATTCTAGTCCAAAACACCTGTGAGGAATTGTGGGAGTTGGAGTCCAAAACACCTGTGAGGAATTGTGGGTATTCTAGTCCAAAACACCTGTGAGGACTAGTGGGAGTTGGAGTCCAAAACACCTGTGAGGAATTGTGGGAGTTCTAGTCCAAAACACCTGTGAGGAATTGTGGGTATTCTAGTCCAAAACACCTGTGAGGAATTGTGGGAGTTGGAGTCCAAAACACCTGTGAGGAATTGTGGGAGTTGGAGTCCAAAACACCTGTGAGGAATTGTGGGAGTTGGAGTCCAAAACACCTGTGAGGAATTGTGGGAGTTGGGAGTCCAAAACACCTGTGAGGAATTGTGGGAGTTGTAGTCCAAAACACCTGTGAGGAATTGTGGGAGTTCTAGTCCAAAACACCTGTGAGGAATTGTGGGAGTTCTAGTCCAAAACACCTGTGAGGAATTGTGGGTATTCTAGTCCAAAACACCTGTGAGGAATTGTGGGAGTTGGAGTCCAAAACACCTGTGAGGAATTGTGGGAGTTCTAGTCCAAAACACCTGTGAGGAATTTTGGGTATTCTAGTCCAAAACACCTGTGAGGAATTGTGGGAGTTGGAGTCCAAAACACCTGTGAGGAATTGTGGGAGTTGGAGTCCAAAACACCTGTGAGGAATTGTGGGAGTTGGAGTCCAAAACACCTGTGAGGAATTGTGGGAGTTGGGAGTCCAAAACACCTGTGAGGAATTGTGGGAGTTGGAGTCCAAAACACCTAGAGGGCCAAAGTTTGCCCAGGCCTGTTAAGCGGCTGAGGGGGAAAAGGAAGGGGCCTGAGGCTCACAACCTTTGGAAGGAAGGTGCCTGAGGCTCACAACCTCTGAGGATACCTGCCATAGATGCAGGTGAAACGTCAGGAGAGAATGCTGCGAGAACATGGCCATATAGCCCGGCAAACCTACCACAACCCAGTGATTCCAGCCATGGAAGCCTTCCAACAATACACAGCACAGGGATGGTTCCTGCAGTGCAACAAAGCACGTCAATGAGCTTGCGCAGGCTTTGTTCCCAGCGTGCTCACGTGAAGCGGAGCCGCCGTTCCCTAAACCAGCCTGCTCCTGGAAAGACTCCTTCCCAGAGGCCCCTGGGAGTGATCTCCCCTTCTGCCAGCCTCCACTTATGGATTCCGTTATGATGGCCATGCGTACAGATCTCATACATTGGGGAACAGGTGAGGCAGGCCTACCTGGGCCTCCGTTTTCAGTCTACCTTGCTGCCCATGCTGGCTCAGTCGGGGTTCTAGAGGCAGCAGCTGTGCGTACCTTGCTGGGTGTTGGCCAGCGCAGGCTGGGGCAGCAGGGCAAGATGGCCAGTCCCGCTCTTTCCTAGCTCAGGCCTTGCCGTGCTCCGTTTTGCAAATAGGCGGCTGCAGCACAACGCCCGGCGCCCGTACCTTGCAGGCGGGGGTCTTGGCAGGTGCACAAGGACGGCGTAAAAGCGGCTCTGCTGTGAGAAGCTGTGTCAGCAGAGGGTCGCCTGCAAGGAAGGCCTTGTATTCCTGAGGGCTTTCGTGGCCGGAATCACTGGGATGTGGTGTGGTCTTCGGGCTGTATGGCCGTGTTCTAGCAGCATTTTCTCCTGACGTTCACCTGCAAATGGAGGTGAAACGTCAGAAGAAAATGCTGCTAGAACACGGCCATACAGCCCGGAAACCACACAACACCCCTTGTTTTTTCTGTTTATATCAGGGACATTTCACAATGCTGTTGTACACAATGGGGGGGGGGGGGTGTCCAGTTTCCCCCTTTCTTGGACAGAGAGGGTGATGGGCTCCTCTTCCTCCCTCATTCCTCCTCCCCGCCTCCCCTCTTTCCTGGCAGGGCTTCTCTGCGCTGCACACGTCGGCCCTGCACGGGCGCCTGGACTGCATCCAGGTCATGGTGGAGAAGTACAGTGTGGACGTGAACCTTCCCAGCATGACCGGCTGGTGCCCCGTCCACCTGGTGCTGAGCAAGGAGAACCGGCCCCGGGCCCTCGAGTTCCTCATCAGCAAAGGGGCCGACGTCAACGTGTGCGCCGTGTGTGTGTGTGATTGCAGAAACTTTGCAATCTAGATACGATGGCAAGGCGTAGATTTCCCATATGTAATGCACACCTCCATTTCTAAAACCCATTGAAATGCAAAAGGATTTCCTGACAAATGCCATGCTCAGCAGCAACAAGCGCACACCCTGTCACCTGGCCCCACAAGGAGCACAAGGCCACAGTTGCGGCCTGCCCAGAAGGCTTTCTTTGACAACCGTATTGTTAGAACACCAACGCTTCCAGCAAATGGGAAAGGAGGGCACATGGACATATTGGGATGACTCCACTGGTATGGCCTTGGTTTAATGCTCTGGGGCCATTTGGGCCGCCAAAGATGGGTGATGCCTCCTCACCAAACTACAAATCCCAGGGTGGTATAGAATCCTAGAATAATAGAGTTGGAAGAGGTCACATGGGCCATCTAGTCCAACCCCCTGCCATGCACGAAAAGCACAATCAAAGCACCCCTGGCAGATGGCCACCCAGCCTCAGATTAAAAGCGTCCAAAGAAAGAACACTCGCCAGGTGCTGAGAGTGTTACGGTTGAACAGCTCGTACACTGAGCCATGGCTATGAAAGGAGGTGACACCCCTCAAATGTATTCATCAATATTTTGCAAGCTGCTCCGAGCCTTTGGGGAGTGGCGGCAGATCAATTCGAATAAACACACAAACAGGACCCCCAGGTGCTCCTGCAGTGGCTCCTGCCCCTTTTGCTCTGGCTCAGCACCAAGATCACTATCTTGCAAGACTCTAATGTACACCCTAATTTGGGGAAGGTAATTTGGCCACAAAAGGGTGAGCATTAGATTTGAGTCAATACAGTGCGCGAGTACCTTATGTGGCTGAGGCTGTTTGGAATTGTGGGCGTTGTTGTCCAAAGCACCTGGAGGCAGGGAGGGAGGGAGGGAGGGCGGGTGGGCTGAAGCCGGCCCATGCCACCTTTAAGGGAAACCGCTTGGAGGCGAAGGGAATCCCTGACGCTCCGGCCCACCCTTTGCAGGCGGAACAGGAACGGGATGTCTCCGCTGCACCGGGCGGCCAGCGAGGGCCACGACAAGTGCGTCCAGGCCCTGATCCGCGCAGGCGCACACGTCCACGCCAAGGACACAGAGGGGCAGAAGCCTATTGACCTGGCCAGGATGTGGGGCCAGCGGGCCTGCGCCAAGTTAGTGCGGTTCCAAGGGTCGTGGGCAAGAGGCTCCGCTGGGTTCCATGGGCCCCGGCAGCGGGCTCCAGCGCAGGCAGGGCCGTCTCCGCCATAGCCTAGAGATGGCCTTTTCCACACTACGTACGCAGTCCTGGCGCTTTGCTCCAGTTTAAGCCGTCATGGCTGCGACATGTGCCTCTGAGGGGGAGTTCTTAATGGCTCACAGAACTACAAATCCCGCGTGTTGCCTGTCTCTCTGCAGGAGCCTCATGAACGCCATGTGGAACGTGGACAAGGTGTAACAAACTGCCTGGCTATACTTGCAAACCAAAATTCAAAAAGGTGCCAAACACAAAACTTACATCATAAAGTCATTCATTTTATATTAGTAATTCATCTATAGCATATTACATCATACACATAAGACATCAAATCATATCACTGGTGTGTCTCGGAAATGTCCTTCCAGCCCTACCGGTTGTTGACCAGTCAGTAAGAGTTCAAGTCCACAGCTAACCCTCCTGGGTGCTGGGACATTTGTAATCCACAGGTAATGGGGGTGATAAATCCAAGGGCAGTGGTAGAAGACAGGAAATCCAGGGAAGGTGTCCGAGGGATCAGAGAAGCCGGTCTGAGGAAAAAAGTTCTATTTTCCTCTGTGCTAGTGCCACAAGGTTGCAAACGCCGACGGTAAACAGATGCTTAAATTCAGTTGGCCATTACAAAAGGTCCGTTTCTCCTTAAAGGTTTTTTCAAGGCGAGGCATTAATGGTATTAGTAACCCACTTCTGAAATTAATAATATTCATAATATGATTATAATCAGAGGGATGTAAGAGAGCACATTTATAGCCATAGTCAATATCAATATAATATACATACCCTTCTCAGTAGTGACATGAGCGCAACCCCTATCCTTCTTGGTGGGGTGACCATAAAGGTGAGTAGCAGCTTAGGAGTAATGCATTTAACCATCAGAGGTTCATTCACATGTTTAGGAGCTTAGCCCCAATTAGCTTACAAAGTTAATTGAGTACTTCAGAGAGAGAAAGGGGGTCATTAAGTCCTTGAGGCCATTCGCTTTTAAGTTTGATTGTCCACTTGATTTCAGCTTGTCTCAGTCTGAGTGCATTGTTAGTATGTAAATGCGGAGTCAATCGTTCCAAGACCCTGAGTCTTAAAGAGGCCGGGCTGTGTTTATACTGGGTGCAATGCCTGTAAAAGGCAGAGTCCTGAGATTGATTTATTATTCTCGAGCGATGCTCAATAAATCTTTGGCGTAGTCGTCTAGTGGTCTGGCCCACATAAATCAAAGAATGGTCACAGGTGATGGCATAGATGACAAAATCCGAATTGCAATTTGCGTAGTCCAGTACCTTGAAGTATCGTTTCTGGGCAGGGCTGTAGATCAGTTTACTTGAATCAATATTTTGGCAGACCGTGCAATTGGTGCAAGGTCTGGAGCCCGGGCTGAGGTTGCTGCGTGCAGTGTGTCTCCTGGGTTTATTGTGCATCAAAATATTACGCAAGTTAGTAGTTCTCTTATACGCCACAGTGGGAAACTGTTCAAGATCTTTTATGTGATTGATAAGAGGCCAGAATTGTTTGGCAGCTCTGATCAGCACCTTGCTATGAGGGGTCAAGGTGAGAGGCCACACCATTCGGGTGTGTCTGCTTCTGGACTTGGGTTGTAAAAGAGTATCGCGTTGAATCTCAGTGGCCTTTCGGTGGGCCTTCTTCAGTATATCCCTGGGGTATCCTCGTGTCATCAAGTCTTGTTGGAATTGGTTAGCTTCTTTATGGAAATCTGTTATGTCAGTGTAGTTCCTCCTCATTCTTAAAAGCTGTGAGTATGGAAGATTCGTTTTTAATGAGAAGGAGTGGAAGCTCTTATAATGTAGGGTGTTGATACATTTCGAAGGTTTAGAATATTTTTTGAATTTTATTGTATTGTTCGACTTGTATATTGTCACATCCAAGTAGTTGATTTCCACAGTACTGGCTGAGTGAGTGAATTGAATGCAAGGATGCCAGGAATCCATCCAGGAGTAAAAGGCAGGGAGGTCAATGTCTTTGGATAATATCCACACTAGGTCATCAATGTATCTAAAATACTTTTTGATATGGATAGAAAATGGATTGGAATCCTGATATAAATTGTGTTGTTCTAAGTGATTCATGAACAGATTCGCCAGACAGGGGGCGCAATTGGACCCCATACTGACCCCATGGATTTGGAGGTAAAATTGATCCATGAAGGTAAAGTAATTGCAATCACTAATAAAATCATATAAGAGCAACAAAAATCTGGTGGGAGGTTGATCTGGCATAGGTTCATCATCCAGGATGATTTGAATAACATGTCTCAGCTGATCTAGAGGGATGTTGGTATAAAGCGATCTGACGTCCGAGGTAACGAGCCAGTCCCCATCCTCTAATTGGAAGCCTTCCAGTTTGTTGATAATGTCCATCGTATCTCTTACATACGCCCTTGTTCTTTTGACCGCTGGCTCTAGATAGTAGTCCAGGAGTTGAGCTAGGGGTTGTAACAATATACAAGTCGAACAATACAATAAAATTCAAAAATTATTCTAAACCTTCGAAATGTATCAACACCCTACATTATAAGAGCTTCCACTCCTTCTCATTAAAAACGAATCTTCCATACGTAATCAAGGCGGAGTACGAGGTGAGGAGAATGCGGATCCTCCAGAAAGAGCAGGTCAGTCCTACTCGTCAGCAGGCAGGTCTTGCGAGCGCCGAGGTGGAGGGAGGGCACCTTCTTTGGCTCAAGGGCAGGCTTGGCTTCTTTCTGTGGCAGCAGTTGAGCCGAAAAGCCTTATTTCGGGGTGGAGGGGGCCCTCCCTTGAGGGTGCCCGCTTTCCCTGCACCTCCGTTTCCCTTGCAGGCGGAGGTGGACTCCTGCAACTCAGCGGCCTTTGATGGCTGGCTGGCCAAGAAGCGCCTGCTCCCTCCGTCCAACCGGATTCTGTCTTACCTGGAGAAAAGGCGCGCGCCCGTCTTGCCCCGGAAGTTCTCCAGGGGGGCGATCAGCCCCTCGGCCTCGTCCGTGGCCACACTGGTCCCGAGGAAGTTCCCTGCCATGGAGCGAGGGCTCCGGCCCTGGAACCCCAGCACCAGCCTCTCCTCCCATCCGGCCACGCACATCTCCCGGCCCACCACCGTCCGGCTGGGGGTCGAGCCTGAGGAAGTCGCGACCCCGGACTTCACCTCCTTCCTCTTCCTGGGCCGAAACGCCTTCGGGGGCCCTGAGACCCGGGTGGGCCACACGGGGAGGGTCCCCTCGGTGCCGGACCTGCCCTTCGAGGAGCTGCAGCGCGGCCTCTTCCCCCATCGCCGGCCACCCCACCTCCGCCTCCCCAGGGACCTCCACCCCATGAACATCCAGGGCCTCAAGCACAAGCGGGAGCCCGAGCCCCAGCACCGCTGCACCGACCAGCTGGCCCTCAGCATGTGGCAGACGCTGGACCCCGCCTACGCGCGCAACCTGCGGGCACTCCTTTGCTTCCTCACATGGGCCCCCTCCCCCCTCAGGAGGGACTCAGGCCAAGGGGCCACATCCTCCTCCTCCTCGTCGCACTCCACTTCCCTCCTGAGCAAAGTCAGCCGCCGCCACAAATAATCGCCGTTCGCTTCCTCTCAGGCCTGGACTGGCGCTCGTTTATTTCAAAAAGGCAAATTGCCCCAACTGTATCCGCAGAGAGGAGCGGGCATCAAGGCGTTTAAGGACATATCCCCCCACCACCACCCCAAGACAAAAGAATCAGCATTAAATCCATTTCTGAACTCTCGTGTCATCACTCATCCCGCGACGGGCTTTGAGGGTTTGCGTGGCAGCGCAGTGTTGCACCAGACAGGGCCCGGCGTGGGTTTTTGGAAGAGGGAGAGGATCCCAGGCACTTAGGGAGGTCAGTGATGCGGCCAGACGTCCAGCCCTAGCCGCCCGCCCGTTTGCTGTTGCGATGTGTTTGAGCGGCTAGTGGGTTGCCCTGAAAGGAATGCCCTCTTGCCACAGGCTGAGGCCCAACTCTTGGAATCGTGGCGTGGGAAGAGGCCCCGAAGGCCACCCAGCCTAAGGTTCTTCTTTCTGCCCGGCAGGGGAAGCACAATCAAAGCACCCTCGAGAGGTGGCCACCTGGCCGGTTTAAAAGCCTCCCCTGGGCTCCCACGGCAGGGAGTTCCACTGTTGAACAGCTCCTCTTATGGCCAGAGGTCTCCCTTCTAATGTTCAGGTGGAATGGCCCTTCCTGAGTGCTCATGACTGCATGGAGCACCGTTACCTTCCCGCTGAAGTGGTTCCTAATGATCTACTCGCATTTGCATGTTTTCGAACTGCTAGGTTGGCAGGAGCTGGAGCTAACCCAGATCCGAACCTCCAAGCTTTTGGTCAGCAATCCCAGCAGCTCCGTGTTTTGACCCGCTGCACCAACGCCGGGGGGGGGGGGGCGCTAGATGAAGGGTACTGAGGTATTAATACTAAATGAACTGCTTTCAGAGGACTCAGCCATTAACATAATTGCCCAGATTCATGAATTAAAAGGATGCATCGATTTGTGTCTTTACTGAGGGCAAAGGTCACCTTGTATTTTTTATTATTAACACGTAGCCTGTAGTGCTAAAACAGAGGCCAAACCTCAACAGGTGTAAGAAAGGAGGAGATCTGGTGCCGGTGGGGCCCTGGGCACCCCTTCCTGGGTCTTCGGGCCTCCCGGCAGCTGAACCCCCCCCCCAACCCACACGCGCGCCTACCCAGAGCGGGGAGAGAAGCGCCCTGGCTGTGCGCCCCTCCCGGATCCGTTCCCTGCCTGCAGCCCCTCCCACCTCCTGTGCACCAGGTGAGGGGGCCCTTGCGGGGGGGGGGGAGAGAAGCCTGTGCAAATCGTCATCTCTCGATTATTACGCCCCTAAGACAGCAAACCTCGCCCCCAAGCGTCCTCAGGGAGGGAGGGAAGGAGGGAGGGGCTGACTTCCTGATCAAAATGGGGGGGGAGGGGTCTCCGAGGGACAGAGTCCATTTACGTGAAGCATTGTCTCTGGAAATGCCTCCCAAGATGGACAAAGCAGCGCCCTGCCCATCAGGTCTCTGTCTGTGCCAAACAGGAAGTGCCTACAGGCGCTGAGCCCGCAGGAAGCAGCGGGGAAGAAGAGCCCTCTGGTGGGAAAGCGGCGGGTCCCTTGACCCAAAGCCCACGAAGCCCCTCCATGAGGCCCCGGGACTCCTCTCTTGCCGTCTTGAGTGGAACCCTTCCGCCAGCCCCATGCCTCAAGCCATTTCCCTCCCACCCACTTTCTTTCCTGCCTGCCTCAGCGGCCTTCTGAGCCACACTTCTGGGTGGGGAATGCAATGGCATGGGCCCCCCTGGCCTCACCCCCCAGAATGGAGGGGCTTCACCCCCTGGGGCCAGCAAATGTGGAGGGCTGGCTGCACCCTCCCCTCGGCCCCAGGAAACGTAGAACGAGCGCCCTTACCTCTGAGAAGGGATAATACTCTTCTGCAAAGTACTGGAACGCCAAGTAGTGGTTCAGAACGATCAGCACTGAAGGAGGAAAGGCAAACGGGAGGGTGAGGGGATGCTTCCCAGCACTGCCGACACACACACACACAAACACACACAGAGAGGCACACTTCCAGCAGCCTCTTGCACAACCCACAAGCCGGCCGAGCACTGTATGCGGCCCAGACGATGGCATCCGAGGCAAGAGCCATGTCTCAGAGCGGCTCCGGTCTCATCAGAACCAAAAGGCATCTTTCCAGCCCCTCTTGTAGTCACGGAGGCCAGGGACGAAAACCAGCCCTCGTCCTCCTCGGCTGCCTTCCTCCCTGCCTTCCTCTGAGGCCACTTCACCCTGCGCTCAGGTCTGTGTCCAAAGCTAAGCATTCAGTCAAACCCGGATTCAAGGTGAACGAACGGGGCAACTGGACTCTCCCCAGGCCACCTACGTCTCTCTTTCAAATGGCACAATCAAAGCATTTTGATGCCACGGCTGCGTTCCTGCAAGCAGCTGGGATGTGCAGTTCGATGAGGGATTGGGGCTGTGGCAGGAAATTCTAAACGATCCACAAAACTATAAATCCCAGGAAGAGCTCAGGGTGCCTTTGGTGCGGTGGTGGCCGGGGGTGTGAGGAGATGGGCGAGTTGCTTTGTGGTGTGTGCTGGGGAAGGCACTGGATTTCACAGCGATAGCAGAATGACAGGAAAGCTAATCTGCTCTGCCTCTTGGCCCTCCTGGCAACGACAGGCTCCATGGAAATGGTGGCCCCAAGTCCAGGGTGGCAACCCCGTCCCTTAGTCCCGTGAAGCTGGAATAACGAAAGAGTGGCTCCCGCCCTCTGCCTGAAGTTGCTTGGGCCACTGGTTGTGGCTTGCGCTCACTCAGTGACTCACCGCAGGAGAGCATGAAGTTGGGGGAGGTGAGCATGATGAAGGGGAAGGTCTGTAGGAGCCCAAAGTAGACCAGGTTGGTGAAGAGCCCCACGCCGACCATCAGGCCCGGGAAGCCCTCAAACAGGTACAGGCCCACCAGCACAGCCGTCGAGAACTGGCATGGAGAGAGAGAGGGAGAGGGAGGAGGGGGAGAGAGAGAGAGAAGCCCTGGGGTCAGCACACAGCCTGCCATTCAGGAAAGGCACGTCGTCCCCCCTTGACCTTCCTTGTTTACTTCAATCAATCAATCAATCAATGTTTATCACTTGCTTAGTCACCCTCCACCCGCGCTGCTCTGGGAGACTTTCAACATAAAACCAATAAAACACTTTAAAAGAATTACAATTAAAACCACTAATCAAACGCTCTGCCAAAGAGCCAAGTCTTCAGTGTGACAGCAAAGCATCTCCGTTCACGCACGGCTCGGATGTCGGGCGGCAGAGAATTCCACAGCTTTGGGGCGGAGGCTGAGAAAGCCCTCCGCCTAGTGACTTCCAGGCGGATTTCTCTGGGGCCCGGTATATGGAGGCGATTCTCTTGGGAAGATCGAGGTGACCACTGGGGTTGATAGGGGGAGAGGCGGTCCCTAAGGTACGTCGGCCCTTGACCGTACAAGGCCTTAAAGGGCAATACCAACACCTTGTAGGAGATCCGGAATTCGATCAGTAACCAATGCAGCTGACACGGGATAGGAGTTATATGACATCCCACAGGGGTTCCTGTAAGGAGCCTGGCAGCTGCATTTTGAACTATACGAAGTTTCCGGGTCACTGACGAAGGAAGGCCACCGTATAGAGCGTTACAGTAGTCCAGTCTTAAGGTGACCGTGGCATGGACCACTGTGGCCAAGGCCTCCCCGGAAAGATAGGGCGCCAGCCGCCTAGCCTGGCGAAGATGGAAAAACGCCTGTTTGCTGACGGTGGAGACCTGGGCCTCCATCATCAGCAAGGGGTCCAAAATGACACCTAGGCAGATTTTCACGGTGGCGGATGGAACAAGAGGCTCCCCGTCAAGGGTGGACAATGGTCGCTCCACTCCCACAGGGCGGCCAGGCCACAGGGTCTCAGTCTTCGCCGGATTCACCCTCAGCCTACTAGCATGAAGACATCCAGTCACGGCTTCAAGACACAGAGTGAAATTATTGGGTACCGAAACTGCCCCGGTCTCCAGACGCAGAAGGAGCTGGGTGTCATCAGCGTGCTGATAACACTCCAGTCCGAAACTCCATACCAGCTGAGCGAGCGGTAGGACATAGATGTTAAATGAAAGAGGGGAAAGGATAGCCCCTTGAGGTACCCCACAATAGAGGGGGCGCCTCTCGGAGGCTTCCCCCATCCACTCCACTCGCTGTTCCCGGTTCCCACCTGCCTTTCTTCTTTACAGTGTATAGGACACAAAACAGAATGAGGTGCAACAAGAGACCTCCTCCACAACCGTAGAACCCGTACCTGCCATTTCGCTGGGAATCTGGTAGTTCTAGGCCAGACCAAGGGGAGTCACACCAAAAGCCCTCTTCCACTCCACGGGTGCCCCCCCCCCCCATGCAGCCCCATCGTAGCCGCCAAGGCAGCACTTCCCACAGCCCTGGTCCCCCCATTATTATTATTATTATTATTACTATTGATATTCATTTATACCCCGCTTTTTCTCACCAAGACTCAACGCGGATCACATGGAAGGCATTTCAATACAATTTTAAATCCGCACATCTACAAACATTAAAACAAGATGAAATATCGTTGGCATTTTTTAAAAAATCAGTCAAAATCCTTTAAAAAAACCACATTCAAAATTCAAAACTCAAAACCGACAGCCTCCCCTGAAGATCTCAAAAAGCCCTTCTTCTTTCAAAGCCAGGCCTGGAAAAGACTTGGCCGTTCTCCCTCCATCCCAAACATGCCAAGCCCACGCTTCCTGGGCCCTCCCACTGGGCCGGGTTTGGCCCTCCTCCAGGCGTTTTGGATTGCAACCCTCACAAGAACTCCTAAGGGTGGGTAGGCTGTGAGGAATTGTGGGAGTCCAAAACACCTGGAGGGAGGGCGGGAGGGAGGTTTGGAGGGCCGAAGTTGGCCCGTGCCTGGCCTTCCTTCCTTCCGGGCCAGAAGGCCACTCTGGCTCTTACCCAGATCATGTACTTGATGATCCTGCTGGTGCCACTGTGTACTCCTCAATCAGCTCCGCCAAGTAGTACAGTCCGGCCGCTGGGAGAAGGGGGGAGCAGGAGAGGGAGAGAAAGGAAAGGGTCACACGGCACACCAGGCCTGCCTGGACACCAGCGCCTAGGCCAGCCCTTGCCACCGCTGCCTGCCACCCCCTCCCCTCCTTTCTCGTCCTTCCTTCCTTCCCTTTTTCTTTTCCTTCTTTTTCTTTCTCACCCCTTCCTTTCTTTTCCTTCCATGCCTTCTTTACTTTCTTATCCCTTCCTTCTTTCCTTCCTTTGAGCTCATGAGAACGACTGTGTTTTTAATCCAACCTTCATAATTTTGTTGTTACTTATTTGTGCTGTATTTTGAGTTTTATATCGACCGGATGTGTTACCAATTCCAGTTATTCCAGTTAACAACCAATTCCTTAACAAACCCTATGAGTAGCGGCTTAAAGAGCTGGGCATGTTTAGCCAGCAGAAGTGAAGGCTGAGAGGCGACGCGCTGAGGGCCAGGGGTCAAAATGGGAGGGGAATACGTCCTAGGGAGGAGGAGGGAGCGGGCTTCGAACTACAGGAAAGGAGGTTCCGACAGGTCTCTCCGGCTCTTCTGGGCTTCCATTTCACTGTATTGCACTGTAAGCTGCCCCGGAGGAGAAGGGGCGTGATAGAAATACGGTGTTCCCTTGCTACTTCGCGGTTCGCTTTTAACGGACTCACAGTTTCGTGCGTTTTTGAAAATATTAATAAAAACCATAAGATATTAAATGTATACATCCCATGGAGGCCAGGGACCCCGGAAGTGTGGTGGCGGCCTGTGGCGTGGAAAGCCTGGAGTCCTGGCCTGAGTGGCTCTGCCAGGCTCTGGGGAGGCCAGGAAAGCCGGCGGGCGCCCTTGGGGTGGGCTGGGGGGCGGGAAAGGAAGCCTGGGCGAGGAAATAATATACAACATATATAAAAAATGTATAAGTATTGAAATCAATATGGCGTCCCTACTTTGCAGATCCTCACTTATCGCGGGTGGTCCTGGAACGGAACCCCCACCATAAGTGAGGGGACACTGCAAACCTCTTCTTCACTACTACTACTACTACTACTACTACTAGCCGCCGCCTCTGCCAGGCGTTGCTGTGGCCCAGCCTGGAAGTCTGGAAAATAAAGTCATGAGCAAGGGTTGGCCTCTAATGTAGGTGACGCCTTCCTGCCTGCGGGTAAACAGTACTTCCTGCTGCCTCTTGGTCGGTGTTGATGTGGGGCGTGCCTTGTGGGCCGCCTCCGGAACAGGCCACGTCTCATCGTCCTTCTTCAGGGCCCCCTTTCAAATCTATGGTACTATATCTCTGTGTGTGAATCAAAGCTATCTGTGTCTGTGGCTGGACGGGCCTGTGCCAGGAGGGCTTTGATTGCGCTTTCTGGCCCTGGTGGAGGGAGGGGGGCTGGACGGCCCTCGGGCAGCGTTTCTCAACCTGGGGGTCAGGACCCGGCCCCGGGGGGGGGGGGCACAAAGGATTGCCAAAGACTACCAGGAAACACCGTATTTTCCGTTGGTCGTGGGGGTTCTGTGTGGGAGGTTTGGCCCAATTCTATCACGGGTGGGGTTCAGCATGCTCTTTGATTGTAGGTGAACTGTAAATCCCAGCAGCTGCAACTCCCAAATGTCAAGGTCTGTTTCCCTGAAACTCCACCTGTGTTTGGGCATGTTGAACGTTTGTGCCAAGTTTGGTCCAGAATCGATCCATCATTGTCCGAGTACCCAGTTCTCCCCGGACGGAGGTAACTGTTAGAATTGATAAAATGTACCATAGTAATTAAATGTTAATTTGTGTATGTATATCTTTAAGTGTTATGTAGAGTGGGAAGTGACGAAGGACACCTGGCCTAAAACTTCCCTCAGCGTTTAGTATAAAGCTTTGTTATCTAACCTTGGGTGGGGCTCTCGAAGAGATTGTGCTGAGAAGTGAAGTGGATTTGTTTTTGAGAGTAAAGATTTGTTTTATTTTGAACTCCCGACTCAGAGTGTCCTGGTGTATCTAAGCTTCACAACATCAAACATCCGCTGCAGAGAATTTAATCTTAACATTGGTTATGGGCCCTCTGCCAAGGAGAAAGTTTTGATAAAGTTTGTTTTGAAGCTTAAAGGTTTTGGAAAGGAAGCAAGGCTGTATCGGAGCTGCTGCAGAAGAGTTTTTTGCTGCTGGGAGACGGTGTGTTTACACAGAAAAAGCGGTGATATCTGCACAGCGGGGCGTGCTGGGACCCTGTAGATTTATGATACTGGGTGTGAAGCCATAAAGCCACTGAGTCTTGTGAGTAGCCAGATCAGAGGGGAGATTGCCGGAGGCTATAGGAAAATAGCTGGGCTGAATTTCGGGTGCAACCGAAGATCTTCCAAATGGAAAACTGACTGGGTACAATCCACTCACTAAATAGAGAACAGCCATAAATCCATGATGTGCCTTGATGTGAAGAAGATCGACAGGTGCCTGCTGTGAGTAAATAGTGTTGAACTACAGAGGCTGGGCTGTGAATCCGAGAAAAGGAGATCTTCTGAGTAAAAGTGGAAATGTCTACGCAATCCACTTACAGAGATGGCAAATGGAAT
>JARBWK010001666.1:0-17908 GCA_030556195.1 Anolis apletophallus | reverse complement strand
TTTAGATTTGAGTCCCATTTCCAAGAGCTCTCATTATGTTCTTATACGCAAACATAGGTATTCCAAGAACAACAACAACTAATAATAATAGTAATAATAATAATAGAAAAACAAGTAAACTGATCACAATCCACTTCTTATTGCATCCACATAAGGATGTCAACAGACTTTACCTGCCCAGAAAATCAGGGCTTCTGCAAGTGAAACAAATGGAGCAGGGCTGTCCAACTTCTACCAGCCCAGGGGCCTGAATTCCGGTCACTGATGACCTGGGGGGCCGTAGGGTCTGCCCCCCGGCTCCGCCCCTCCCCCGCCCCAGCTTTTTGCCCTCTCCCCCGCGCCCCTCCCCCTTATTCTTATTTAATACTAAATATATTTAATTCCATCCTCCCTTCCCCCCTTATTTTAATGTATCCCACCTCCCCTTATTTCATCTTTAAATATATTTAATTTTATATTTAATACATGAGGGCAGATGGGGAGGGAATGAGGAGCCCCCTGAGGCCTGGCTGGCCTACCTTTTCCAAGCGCAGGATCCAGGAGTACCCGGACGACAAGAGAGGCGACCAGCTGAGTCGAAGAAGGTCTAATCGCGTCTGTGGGCCTCAGCGATCCAGTAGTAGAGTAGCCGAATAGTGATTGCAGAGAATACGCAATCCACACGGGATTTGTCAACGCCGGGCGTGATCTCGCGTTGACAGCGAAATCCCTGTGTGGATTGCGTATTCTCGCGATACTGCTCGAACCGGAAGTAGGTATTTTTTTTAAAAAATATTTTTTTATTTTATTTTTCATTTAAAAGCTTAGGGGGCCGGAGGGAAGGGGCTGGGGAGCCGTATACGGCCCCCAGGCCGCCAGTTGGACAGCCCTGAAATGGAGGAAGAAGAGAAACATGCACTGGCAGATTATGTGACAGGCAGTCAAGAACCAACATTGAGGGAAGTCAATAGTAGTAAACTGCTTCAAGTGCAAAAGACAAAGAGGGAATACTGTAAAATACAATGGAGAGCAGAAGAGCAAACTGGTGAAAGAAGGCTCTCCATGGACAGGTCCTGGGGAAAATTGAGAGCCAAATTGACAAAGAGAAAACATGGCTGTGGCTCACAAATGGAACTCTGAAAAAGGAAACGGAGGGCCTGATTCTGGCGGCCCAAGAACAAGCCATTAGAACCAATGCCATCAAAGCCAGAATTTAAAGGTTGACGACAGATCCCAAGTGTAGAGTCTGGAAGGAAGCAGGTGAAACAATAGATCACATCCTCAGCTGTTGCAAGAAGATCATGCAGACAGACTACAAACAGAGGCATAACACCGTTGCTCATATGATTAACTGGAACTTGTGCCACAAATACCATCTGCCTGCGACAAAGAACTGGTGGGCAAAGGTGGTCCAATTGGTGATCGGGTGCAGTGCCTAAAGACCTTGGCCTGCACTTAAAAACAATCGGCACTGACAAAATTACCGTCAGCTGCAAAAGGCCACCCTACTTGAATCTGCATGCTTTATTCGCCGATACATCACACAGTTCTAGACATTTGGGAAGTGCCTGATGTGTGATCGAATACAAAAGGCAGCATAGTGATCTTTTTTGCTGTTTACTAATCTTGTTGTGTATCTAATAATAATAATAATAATAATAATAATAATTTAAAATCCAAACCTCCTATAGAAATTATCTTAGTTTAAAAAAATATTTTCTGCCTTAAGACTTTTTGGAAAGGTGCACATTTGATGTTTCTTGCCACAGGATCTAATGTGTGTGCTAATGTCAGTATAAATGTGCTGTCCCCCCCCCCCCGGTTACGGTTGCCATGTGATGCCTTTGAATTGTTGCTTTTAATTTCTAGGCAGTGTAAAAAACCTTCTAGGGATGAACAGCTTTCTCCATCCATCGTAGCCTACCTACTAATGTGAATTATTACTCACCTGCCTTCAGAGCCCTGAAATGAATTCTTCAGCATTCCTAACTATGTTGAAATCATTTGCATATATATGCAGATCTATATTAGAAAGACTAACCATTTTAATATACTATTTTTCATCCCCTATGACAGCAATGAATGCAGACCAAAATAACCCCCTGAAACAAAAGGGTGTACTCTCAATATGTTGCTGCAATGAATTAACGTTGCCAGTTAAACAAAACTGGATGAATCAGCTACAGATTTAGTTCCTTAAAGTAGTTCAGAATTAATCCCATAGAGCAGGAGTTGCGTAGTGGCTTGAGGGATCGGTCTATGATTCTGTAGAATAGGTTTGAATCCCCACTTGGTCATGAAATCCCACTTGAGATCTCATCATATGCAAGTCTCTCCAAAGCAACACGGATTCCATCATATGACTCAAGGGACTTCTGCCTCCTTCCTGTGTTGCTTCATCTCTGAAGTGTAGGGAAACAAGGAACTGAAGTCATAGAGACCACATGGGCCATCTAGTCCAACCCCCTACCATGCAGAAAAGCACAAAGTATCCCTGACAGATGGCCATCCAGCCTCTGTTTAAAAGCTTCCAAGGAAGGAGCTTCCATCAGACTCCGAGGCAGAGTTTCACTGTTGAACTGCTCATACCGGGAATGTGGCGCAGCACCGGGAATGTGGCGCAGCTGGCTAAAGTGTCAGCTGTATAAGATCTCTCTGACCAGTAGGTCATGAGTTCGAGGCCTGCCTGGGTCGAGGTGGGTGCTTAAGTGTAGCCTGCTGTCGACCTTTGCAGCCCGAAAGACAGTTGCATTTGTCAAGTAGGAGATAAAGGTACCACATTAAAGTGGGGAGGCAAATTTTGACTGATTTATGAGGCCATTAAAGAACCCCAGGAATTGCTGAGGAATGCGGAAGAAACAACAAAGGGATGCTGGAAAACGCTGAGAGATGAGGAGTGCGTCAGCTCCCCCTGGTGGCCAGAAGTTTGCCTCTGTTCGTCTATATATGTTGTCTATATATGTTGAACTGCAGGGATTGTGTGCAAGTATGTGTACTGTAATCCACTCTGAGTCCCCTTCGGGGTGAGAAGAGCGGAATATAAAGTAAATAATACGGTTAGGAAGTTCTTCCTAATGTTCAGGTGGAATCTTCTTTCTTGTAATTTGAACCTATTGCTCCTAGTCCTAGTTTCAAGGATAGCAGAAAGCAAGCCTGTTTCTTCTTCCTTATGACACCCTTTCACATATGTATACATGGCTCTCGTTTCTCCTCTCAACCTTCTATTCTGCAGGCTAAACATATCCAGTTATGTTATCAAACAATGTTAGGGGACCCTTCCCATAAGGGGACAGAGCCCTGACCGCCTCTAGCTAGCGAAGATCACGGCCGGAGTCTAGGTGATCCCTTTAAACTATAAATCCCACAGCAACCCAAATCAGGCTCACCCAGACCGGAAGAATGCCAGAAACCGAGAGAAGAGTTCTTTATCAGCTGATGAAGGATGAAATGCCAAACACCCAGGTTCCAAAGGCAAAACATGTCTTTAATGTGAAATACAGGCAAATATATAGAGAAGGGTCCATTTACATTTGAATTGCATGCCTTTCAGCTTACGTGCGGCTCCAGCTGATAGGCTGAGATGTCAAAGCCTCGGCCAATCAGCGAATTGCGCCTAAATTCAAATAGGCCAATCAAACCGGGGCTGCGTGAGGAGGGAAAGGGTACAAAGGGACAGCGGGGTGAAGCGGACGGTACCTTTGTTAAAACAATGCCTTGGGGTAGGCGAGCGTGCGTTTGGAGCTTCTAGCCCAGCTTATCTATTGTGAATTTGAATCCTTAATGGCTTTCTTTGTCTAAGCTGAAACTTCCTTTGTCTGGTAGCCTTGGCTGAGCGGGAAATATGGTTTCTTAGTAAAATATGGTCCTGAAAAATGTCTATTTGGGCTGGCTGTGAGGTTCCAAATCTCACAATGAAACAACCATATTTTGAGAATATAATAATTTGTCCAGGCATATTCTCAATCAGTGGCCAAGCTCCGATGGTGACAGAAACATATGTGGGGAGACCTGAGCTAAGATTGCAGGGCGGTCCCTGCGAAGGAACTCAGCACCCTCCAAAAATATTATTCATGCAAAGGAAAAATGGATGGGGAAAAGATATTGCATTACGTTAATCTTTGGAACTCTCTGTTTGAGGGCATTTTCTTAAATGTTACAGTGACACAGGAGGGAGAACACATAAGGATACAATTAGACAAGACAAACCCCTCAACAACCAACAGATCATCCCCATGCAGCCCACTTCCCCAGAGAAATGATCTTTAAACACCAGTCGAATGCAGGTTTCCTCTGGGAGTTATAGTTCCATAGAAGGATCATTGTCCTTGGGGGAACTATACAGTTGTTCCTGGAGTGCAACAGGGTGGCAGAGTCTTAGGGAGAACAGAATCCATGAGGCAGTAAGAAAAAGGTTGGGAATAATCAAACTGGGAAAGTGTCCTTGGAAACTATAAATCCATAATGCAGGGGAGAGGGTTTGTGTGCATCAATCCTGGGTAAGCCCGCTTGTACGGGGCAACTCAGGGCTGAGAAACGGCAGTAATAACTCCATGAGTCAGTGTCCTTGGTGAACTGCCTCTCCCAAGGCAGAGAGGGTCAGGCAGCCCTTCCAAGCCCCCTTCCCTGAGTCCACGATGAAGAAAACAAGGCTTCTCTGCTAGGATCAGCCAGGGAGAAGCTTCAGGAACAGTCCAGGAGAAAATCAATCAGAAAGGGGCAAATGGGGTCTTTGTACTTGAGGAAACTAGATCTTCTTTGGCAGCAGTCCTTGTCCTCACCCACCACCCTGCTGGAGCTTCCTTGGGCCAAATCGCCCATAAGCTGCCGCTTTTGAAGGGGAAGCGGGGAGATCCGAGCTTCTTGGCTTCCCCCAGGCCGGAGAAGGGATAGGAGAGAAGAAGGAGGGAGAGGAAACGATGGGAGAAGCGGCAGAGTGTTTTAGGAACAAGAACGGAATAAATTGGTGAAACTTTTAAAAGTGTGGATGATGACTACATTGAGACGAATGGGATCGCGGCCTGGTGTAGGCCTGTGGGAGGTCGCCTGGCGGCTGTGGCTTGGAGGCACGGAGGAATGTATGTTCTATTGTTTTGATGTGGTCTGCTTATGGGGTTGGTAATGCTGTTGTAATGTGTGAGGCTGTGTAGCAACCCAGTTCTCTTTCGTGCCTGGAGGGCAGGGGGCAGCACCGCGGGTCCCACTGGCATTGGAGCCAGCTGATTCTGAGGAGGATTTGGAGGGGCTGGAAGAAGGGGATTTTGAGGTAGCTGGGCCTTCTTCCCCCACAGAAAGCCTGGCCTGGGATGGCGGCTGGCCAGATCCTTACAAGATGCAGGAAGGCCAGACGGAATTCGAAAGCAGTGATAGTGAAGATTATGAACGGCCGGGGGGGCGAGGTTCACAAGAAAGAATGTGGGAAACAACCGAGGGAGAGGCCTGGGAAGCAGATGGGGAGTTCGACTCTCACAAAGATAGGGAACCAGGTGCTGGGAGGCAAGGTCGAACCTTTGATAGGAGTCGGAGCATTGAGGCCAGCAGGAGGGGTTGGTTCCACAGCCTAGACCGGCCGAGGTCCCGCAGCACAGAGTGGAGGAGGAGAAGCCTAGAGCGTCGGGGCCTCGCCAAGGGATTAAGTATAGGATCCGTGGAACGGATCCTCAGTACCTCGGCCACGTCTATCCTATGCAGACGTGTAGCGAGCCAAGACCACGTAGCTAAGTTTTGGGCTAGTGGCCTGCCAAGGAGTGCCTTGGATCTTGCAACTTTGCTTTGTTCCCTGATCCGCTTGTGTTGAGCGGAGCCTTGCCAAGTCTTTGGAAACTTCCATGCCAAGTTTGCTTTTGGACATTACCTTTTGCCTATTGGATTACTTTTGATACTTTTATGGACAATTACCTTTTCTACTGTTTCTTATTCTTCAATAAAGTAGTTAGCTGATTACTGTCTCTGTGTGTGTGATTAAGGGGCCGGCCAAGGTCTTGCATCGTGACAGGCTGGGTGGGTGCTGGGGAAAATGTCCTTTTCTATTGCTCTGATGTGTTTAAAATTGTTTTTATGTGCTATAGTTTGTGTAAAGTGTTGTAGTGGGGCAAAGGTGGCTGGACTTCTTGGGAGGAACGAGGTTGAGGTGGTGGTGTATGGAGCTACTGTAGGTGGGGGCAGAAAGGAGAGAAAAAGGTTTTGTGTTGGTGCAACTTGGGCCATGGGCCAAAAGGGATGCTGGGGACTCTCTGCTGTGTGGATTTTGGGTCTGATTCGGCCTCAGTTATTTAAGATGCTCCTCACAGGGCATGGTCTCCAGACCTTTGGTCATTTTAGTCACCCTCCTCTGGACACCTTCCAGCTTGTCAATATCAGTTAGAAAGCATCTTCTTAGCTCCCAATGCGCATGGGAAAACACATGGAAAAACATGTGGGATGGGATCTGTCGAATTTGCCCATGCTGAATCACTTCAGTGACATAGGTCCATGGGCGTTCCTGTGGGTTGTCTCCTCCCGAGCCTTGACCCATTTCTCCTCCAAAATCCTGCCTCTGGGTTGGTATTATTTTCAATTAATTAAAATATTACAAATAGTGTGATTGTAATATCACCACTTTGTTATTTGTGATATTTCACCTTCATATTACTCGAGGCATTTGAAATTGCGCTAAAATGAAAAGAATGATGCCTTGGGTCTCCTTGAGAGTACGAGGCTTGGGAAGGAAAGCAGGCCATAGAAGTAGTGTCTTAAGAACGGGTTTTGGGAAGGAAAGCAGGCCATAGAAGTAGCTCTTTAAAGACGGAATGCCACGCAAATAAGGTGATTTCCCCTGCTTTCCCCTGTTTTGTCCAGCTCTGTCTGATGAAGTCAGTGGCCATGAAAATGCATGGGATGTGCTTGGGCAAATCATACTTTTTCAGCCTCAAGGGAAGGCACTGACAACCCCCTCTGAATAAGTCTTGCCAAGAAAAACAGGTGACACAACAATAGCAAATGCATACTTGGGCTGCATCTACACTGTAGAATTAATGCACTTTGACGCCACTTTAACTGCCAAGGTTAAACACTCTGGAATCTTGTGATTTGTAGTTTGGTGAGGCAGCAACAAGTTTTACAAGGGAAAGAACTTGTGAAACTACAGTTCCCATGACTATGTCATGGCAATTAAAGTGGTGTCAAACTACATTAATTCTCCTGTGTAGATCAGTGGTTCTTAATAATAATAATACACACTTTATTTATATTCCGCTCTTCTCACCCCGACTCAGAGCAGATTACATTACACATATGGCAGACAATTCCTGCTGGAAGACATACAAATTACAATACAGTACACAGTGCAATTTTAGAAGGATTTTTTCTTCAACTGGCTACGTCATAGGTGCGGTTGCTCCTTTACGTCAATTACGTCATTACGTCACAAGGGGGTGCTGTTGTTCCATCCTCATGACGAGGGCCTCTGTTTTTCCGCATTCCACCTTCTGACAGCCGCACTTTTTCAGGCATTGTAAAATCCTTCTGTAAAAATCCTTCCCCGCTTGGCAGTTCCCAGTTTTATCTATTCACAGCTGGGCTGTTTTCAAACTGTTGGGTGAACAGTGGTCAGGGCTCACAGCTGGCTGTCCAGACCAGCCCGGAATTGAACATGCAACCTTCAGATTGCAAGCACAGCTGTGTTACCGCTGTGCTATCTCTCCGGCCCAGTTCTTAACCTGTGGGCCATAGACCACCAATAGGCCACGGAGACGAAAATCTGGTCTGTAAGCCTCCTTCCTCTTTATTTTATTTTATTTTATTTTATTTCCGCTCCTTTCTCACTACTTACCACTCCTTCCCTGTTGCTGACCATGGCATATGTGCTGTATCAGAAACTAGAGCTGATGTGGTCTATCCCAGTGCTGTCCAACTTCCACGGGGTCCAGGGCCGGATAAGAGGTCACTGATGACCTAGGGGCCGCTCGGTCCCGCCCCAGGCCCCAACCCCAGGCCCCGCCCCTCCTAAAACGGCCGAAAAGGGCAGAAGGCGGCGCCAAGAGCAGCGCGTCACAGGCCTGGCGTGACGCGCTGCCCCTTGGCACCGCCTCCCTTTCGGCGCCCCTCCCTTCCTAGGGCGGGCGCCGAAAGGAGGAGTAGGCGGCGCCAAGAGCAGCGCGTCACGCCAGGCCTGTGACGCTCTGCTCTTGGCCCCACCTACTCCTCCTTTTTCGGCGCCCCCCCGCCCTCTAGGAAGGGAGGGGGCCCGAAAGGGCAGAAGGCGCGCCAAGGGGCAGCGCGTCACGCCAGGCCTGACGCACTGCTCTTGGCGCCCGCCTACTCCTCCTTTCGGCGCCCCCTCCCGCCCTAGGAAGGGAGGGGGTGCCGAAAGGGCAGAAGGCGCCAAGGGGCAGTGCGTCATGCCAGGCCTGTGACGCGCTGCTCTTGGCGCCGCCTTCTGCCCTTTTTCAGCGGCTCCCCGCCCTAGGTAGGGAGGCGCCGGAGGAGTAGGCGGCGCCAAGAGCAGGCGTCTGAGGCCTGGCGTGACGCGCGTGCTCTGGCGCCGCCTTACCCTCCCTCGCCCCCTCCGCCCTAGGAAGGGAGGGGGCGCCGAAAAGGAGTAGGCGGTGCCAAGGGCAGCGTCACGCCAGGCCTGTGACGCGCTGCTCTTGGCGCCGCCTACCTCCTCGGCGCCCCCTCCTACCTGGGAGGGGGAAGCCGCCCGGGCAGAAGGCGGCGCCAGGGGCAGCGCGTCACGCCAGGCCTGTGACGCGCTGCTCTTGGAGCCGCCTTCTGCCCCGGCGGCCCCCGCCCCTAGGTAGGGAGGGGCGCGCCGAAAGGAGGAGGAGCTAGCTCTCTTCCTCTTCCCTGCCCCGCTCCCCCTCCCCCGGCCCCAGCCGCCAATTTTTTAAAAAAATTCGATTTTTTTTTCAAATTTAAAAATGGCGGCTGAGGGCATAGGTGGGGCCGTGTCCAACAGGCTACGGGGCCGGATCCGGCCCCGGGCGCCAGTTGAACAGCCCTGGTCTATCCAATGCAATTTTCTGAATCAGCACCCCAAACCGAATCTAAAGTTGACCAAAAACTGATTCATATCCCTTTTGTTACTAATGCTGGTGAGTGGTTCCTGGTCATGTAATCCCTGATCAAAGTGGTCCCTGGTTAAGTGGTCCCTAGTCAAAAAAGGTTGGGAATCACTGGTGTAGATGTATCCTAAATCAGAATGTGGTGCCTCACCAAACTACACAGAGATAGACTGCTTTAAATATGGAAACTCTGTTGAGTTGGTAGACAAAGCACATTTTGTTATGGTAATTATTTGTTTATTTATTTATCTAGGGCATTTGTATCCTGTCCTTTCTCAACCTCCGCAGACAGACTCAGGGCGGCTACCAACCGGCACAGCACAGTGCCATCAACAAAGTAAAAACAAGCATAAATACACATATTATAATAAAACAGATATAAAAATACACTATAACAGTTCACCGATTTAAGTCGTCATCCTAAAAACAGACCATCAGGGCAAGAGGAAGGACAGACTCACCTTGTATCCTTTCCTTCGCTCTTCTGGATGCGACATGTTCATAGTGTTATGCTGACCTATCATATTATGAAGTCTGAGGACTTTCTTTTGCTCCTGATCTGTATAAGGAAAGCCACTTGGCCTTTTCGTCTGATCTTCCTGCCTTAGAATTTGTCACTCAAATTTCTTTTACCATGCTTTACATTATAAACAACAAAATTCACCCTGCGGGACTAATTCTGCACCTACACATTAGTAGTACTAGTTGCTAGCAGAATTTGAAGCATAGGCATTCCCAGCAAGGTAATTTCATGTCTCTGGCAGCTTCTTTTCTTCCTTTTCCTAACATTTGGTACTTTCCACTGTTCTGGGTATGAAGCCTTTTTTATATAGGTGGATTGAAATGTGCAGATACTATCGGTCTCAAAAGATAAGCAGCAGCTGAGTGTGGAGGTTAATAAATAAGCTATGACTCTATGTAGTACCTTATCGCCAAAAGGGAGAAAGTGTGGAATGCCTTGGCCTTTCTTTCCTCTACCCAAAGGGAACTCCCAGATTCCCAGATTTTGTAGTTTACTCTGCCTTGGTTTTATATGTTCACAATAAAGATAAGATAAAATGCCATACTCATAAAGTGTTTTATTTCAGTAAGCTTGTTTCATGGATGAAGACGTAAAATTGGACTCAATGTCTTCATTGTCCTGGAAAGATATGAAAATGACTTACTGGGTTTCACCTAGAGTTTCAATATACCTTACCAAAGGTGCAAAGGTCTGCCATAACTCTTCCAGGATCCCATGTGGCTGGAAAATAACGGATATCTGGAAACACAGTAAATTTGAAAGGCCAGTTTAAAAGGCACTATCTGTGTCAGGATTGGGAAACCTGAGCTTTGGGGAAGACCAGGTTCCCAACCAGTCATGAGGCAGCAGCGACCTTTGCCTTTATTCCTGACGCGACCTTTGTCCTACTTTTCATGAGACTGCTGAGTCAGACTGGGAGTGAGGTAACTTCCAGGAGCCTAGGAGGGAAGTGAGGTAACTCCTCCAGGCTTGGACATTGGACATTGGGACTCGTGACGCTGGCTCTGTGACCCTGGGGTCATGCCCCTATGGACTACTGGGATTGCTGATTCATGGAAAGCTGATGAAACCTCGTCTGGACATTGCATGGAAGGGGGAGGGGCTACCGGGGTATATAAGGTGTGTTTGGGTGGCCGGGCGGTGCTTTAGCTTCACGGGTGCCGTACCTTCAATAAAATCGTGTTGGACCAAGCTGACGTCTATGCGTGATCCCTACCGAAGTTTGGAGAGTCGTTACAGAAGCTAAAGCCCCTGACCAGCTATCCCAGCAATGGCGAGGTTGGCGTGGAACGAGGAGAAGTATCTGGACAGCTGGGTTTTGGATGAAGATGAGGAGATCCGGAGAACCCAGGAGTGGGAATGGACCACTCTGGATCATGTGGGGAGTCCAGATGTGTCCCGTGAGTTGATGGCCCAGGAGATGAGGCTCCGTGAGGGAGAGCAGTTCTGGCAAGCCCAAGTGGACGAGGTGGTGGCTTGCCGAGCAAAGAAGAGAGAAGGGGCTTGGCAGATGGAAGGGCGCAGGAGCGCTATCCAAGCGGTGGAGCGTCGAGGTGGTCGTCTGGGAGTGATCCAGGCGGTGGAACACAGAGAGGCTCGCTTGGAGGACCAGGCGGTAGAGTGCCAGGGCGCTCGTCTGGAGGTGATCCAGGAGGATCCGGAGAGCGTGCCAGGGATGGTAAGGTGGACCTGGCCACAGGAGGGGGTAGCGAGACCCCAGAACCGAGTCACCCTCAAAATTTGATGTGTTAAGCTGTCAAATGGAAGCAGTGGTGCAGACGATGAACCGGTTGTCCCAGAGGTTGGATGAGAAGGACCAGAGAGTCAATGTGGCAGGCCCCAGGAGGTGGAGATTTTACCTATTATTCCTGGATGGATGGAGCCTTGGGTGAGTCCCTAGATCTCCTTCGGGAGTGAGGAACCAAAGCCGAGGTCGGGAGAGTCCTGTGCCAGCGCGTCCTAGATCTCCTTCGGGAGTGAGGATGATGGGAGAGCGAGGTCCAAGAATCCCATCAGCTGGAATGGGGAGAGGTATTGCAGGGCCTGGAGATTTGCCCGGGCGAAGGATGGCTTCCCACGAATTTGGAGGCCGAATAAAGAAGGAGCCATTACGAGTAGAGTTTGAAGGCGAAGCATCCAAAGTTGCTTTCTTTATTGCGGCAGTACAAGACCATATGGAAGATTATGGACATTTGTATCCCAGTGAAAGTAGCCAAGTAAGAGCTGTTGGGGCTGTGTTCAAGGGTCGTGCTGCTGAGTGGTATGTACAGTGCCACGATCGTCGAGATCCCTGCCTTGGATCGGTGAGGAGATTCCTGTGTGCCATCAGGAGCAGATTTTGAGATCCCCTTGAGAGGATTAAAGCGAAGGAGGCGTTGCGGTGCCTGACTCAAGGGGCCAAGTCGGTGACCGAGTATGCCGAAGAGTTTATGGGACTCGCAGGGAAGGTGGCAGAATGGTCCCAAGCCACCTTGTTGGAGATGTTCAAGGACGGTTTGCGTAAGGAGGTGTTAGAGTGGTGCCTTCACCGCGATGATCCAGGAGATATTGACGGGTGGATCCAACTGGCGGGCAACGTAGAAGGAATCCTGGCCCAGGTGCGGAGACGACGACAGGCGCAGCCGATGAGGTCAAGAGGCGGTGGTCGTGTGTGAGAGAGAGCCGGCCTAGAGGGATGGAGGCTAAGTGTGGTGGCGACAACCGTTCAGCGGTAGCAAGAAACCGATGCTGAGCCGAATGCGGTGTTATGCTTGTAACCAACCCGGGCATTTTGCTTATCAATGCCCACAGAAGCCAGCAGTGAAAGTGGCTGCCTCTAAGGCTGCTGCGGTGGACAATGGTGAAAGTGTGGAGATTGGGGTGAGGAATAATATACAATGTACTTTGGGATTAATAAAAGGGGATCTTATGGTAAAGAAAAAGCTTTAATAGACTGCGGGTGTTCAGAAAATATCATGTCACCTCAGTTAGTAGAGGATTTGGGGGTGAGACTGAACCGTTAAAAGCTCCAGTTGCCTTTAAGCAATTAGATGGGACAACTATTAAGGGTGGACCTTTCTCTGCAGGGACGAAAGGGTTAAAGGGGCGTGTAGGACCCTGGGAGGGGAGTATTGACTTTGTTATGGCTCCCATCAAAGGGCATGAAGTGGTTTTAGGCATGCCCTGGTAGAAAAAGTGAACCCCAAAATTGATTGGAAGACTGGGACGGTGCAATGTACCCCTAATATGGAGAAAAGTATAAGTAATGAAGTGAAAGGGGTGCCTCAGGAGTATTGGGATTATGTTGACGTGTTTAACCCAAAGTTAGCCCAAAAGCTCCCTCCTCTTAGGAATGTACAATGTAGCATAGAAATAAAAGAAGGAGCAGTGTTGCCCAAACCGAAAATCTATGCAATGACGGTCAAAGAAAATTGCCTTAAGGGAGCAGATAGATGACTATTTGAAGAAAGGGTTTATCAGGCGATCAGAGTCCCCTTTAGCCGCACCAGTGTTATTTAGGGAAAAGAAAGATGGTAAGTTGAGGCTGTGCATTGATTATAGGGGGTTGAATGCAGTTAGCACTACAAACTGCTATCCCCTGCCGCTGATCAAGGATCTGTTGGGATTGTTAGGAGGTTGTAAGTTCTTCACAAAAATTGGATTTGATCGACGCGTTCCATATGATCCGGGTTAAAGAGAGTGACCAATGGAAGACCGCGTTTTTCGTGCCCTCTAGGATTATTCGAATGGCTCGTGATGCCATTCGGTTTAGCGGTCTCCAGGTCTGTTTATGCAATTAATCAATGAGGTTACACCCCCTCTTGGCACAAAGGGTCTTTGTGTACTTAGATGACATTGTTGTGGCGGCGAGTACGAAGAGGAGCATGTTAGGTTGGTGCGAGAAGTGTTGGGCCCGGTTGAGGCAAGCTAGTCTGTTTGCGAAGCTAAGTAAGTGTGAGTTTGCAAGAATCAGATTGATTTCTTGGGATATAGGGTTGGTGAGAGTGGTGTGGCCATGGATCCGGCGAAGGTGGATGACGTGTTGAGCTGGGGAGGCTCGCGCCGACGGCAGTTGCAGGCTTTTTTTAGGGGCTGGGGCTGCAATTTCTATCGGACTTTTATCCCAGGATTTGCTGCTATAGCCCTCCCGCTCACTGAGTTGCTGAAGACTAAGGGCAAAGGAGAATCTAGGAAGGTTAAGTCCCCAGGACAGTGTTGAATGGGACCAGGGGTTGTCAGGAAGCTTTTGTAAAGTTGAAGAGAGCCTTTACTGAGGGGACAAGAGTTGTTGCATCCTGATGTAAATAAGCCTTTTGTCGTTCAGTGTGATGCTTCGGCTTGGGCTTATGGGGGGGCTTTGTTGCAAGAGGATAGTCAAAGGAAATTGAGACCTTGTGCGTATTTTTCGAAGAAGTTTGGGGAACACGAACGTAAATGGCGGTGTGGGAGAAGGAGGCATTTGCAGTGCGCAATGCATTAGTGACTTGGAGGCAGTTCCTGGAAGGGGCTGTGTTTCCGTTTTGTGGTTATGACGGATCATAGAATTTGAAGTATTTAAGGAACCCACAAAGTTGTCCCCGTTGGTAAGTGGTCCCAGTTTTTCAATAGGTTTAACTTCAGGTTACAGCACATTAAAGGTAAAGAAGAGCGTTGTGGCTGATGCTTTGTCTCGATATCCTAGTGTAGGAGAGAATGGGTTGCATAGAGAAGGTAAGTTTTTTTCAAAGGAGCAGTGGGGTTGTGCTGTGCAAACCCGATCGCGAGACCAGTGGTGGTAAAGGAGGAGGTGGAAGTTGTGGATGAATGGACTTGGGTTACAGCGAGTATGTTGATGATCACGTGGTTACAAGAGCATGAAGGAATGTGTTATGGTAAAAGATTGTGGATGGTTGGAGGTAAAGTTTATGTCCCCAATAAGTTGCGGGTGAGTGTTGGAAATGATGCATGATCACAAGACGGCTGGACATTGAGGTATGACTAAGACTGTGTTAGCTGTAAAAGGGAGGTATTGGTGGCCTGGCATGAAGGTGGAAATAAGGCAGTATGTGGAAGGCTGCGAAGGTGTGCTAGAAGCAAGGTTCCCTCTGCTAAGCATGGGGTTGATACAAGTGGTGTAGCTAATCCGATTGGAACCGTGGAGCGCATGTTAGCACAGACTTTGTAGGTGAGGTTGCCTTGCAGCGGGGTTATCGTTATTTGGACGGTCTTAGATATGTTTTTCTAAACAGGCCCATTTTCATTCCCTTGAGGGTTGCCATCAACAGGCGCTTGGCGAGCTGTATGTGCATGTATATAGGTTGCATGGTTGTCCGGGCAGGTGTTGAGTGATAGGGAGTCCAGTTTACAGCTCAGTTTTGGGGAAGGTTTTTAGAGGTACTGGGTGCACAAAGACGTTTGACATCTGCTTATCATCCCCTTCTTGTAATGGGCGCTGTGGAGGGATGCATAAATCTTTAGGGACATATCTGCGAGTGTTCAGCAATCAAGAACAGAATAGTGGGTCTGATCTCCTGCCATACGCTGAAGTGGCTTACAACAGTTCCATACATTCTTCGACTGGGAGTCCCCATTTGAGGTGTTTATGGGCAAGAAGGTGGCTCCATTGCCTCAACTTTTGAAAGTGGAAGGGAAGGAGAAAGGGTGGAATGGAGAGGGCAGGCCAGAGGGTTTGGAAGGAAGTGGCGGAAGCTTTAAGGAAAGCACAACGATCCTATAAGCTGTTCGGAGATCGCAGCGGCAGGAAGGGAGGGTATATGTGGGGATTTGGTGTGGCTGTCCACGGAGAATTTAAAATTAGGATATAAAGTCTAAAAAGTTGGGTCCGAAGTATATTGGGCCTTTTAAGGTGGAAAGGGTTGTGAATAAGGTATCGTACACCCTGCTATTGCCTAAGAGTCTAGGAAGGTTCACCCCACTTTCCATTGTAGTTTTTGAAGAGTATGTGAATCCGTTTTCCCCACGGGATTGAATGTATCTTATTTCCTCAGGGGGAGGGCCAGAGGTGGAGAGCCGTTATGTCAGGATTGGGAAACCTGAGCTTTGGGAAGACCAGGTTCCAACCAGTCATGAGCAGCAGCGACCTTTGCCTTTATTCTGGCCAGCGACCTTTGTCCCTACTTTTCATGAGACTACTGAGTCAGACTGGGAGTGAGTAACTTCCAGGAGCCTAGGAGGAGTGGTGCTCCTCAGGCTTGGACATTGGACATTGGGACTCGTGCGCTGGCTCTGTGACCCTGGGGTCATGCCCTATGGACTACTGGGATTGCTGATTGCATGGAAGCTGATGAAACCTCGTCTGGACATTGCATGGAAGGGGAGGGGCTACCGGGGTATATAAGGTGTGTTTGGGTGGCCGGGCGGTGCTTTAGCTTCACGGGTGCCCGTACCTTCAATAAAATCGTGTTGGACCAAGCTGACGTCTATGCGTGATCCCTACCGAAGTTTGGAGAGTCGTTACAATCTGGCTGTGGTCTTCCAGGGGTGCATCCACATTGGGTGTTGTGTGTGTGAGAGAGAGAGAGAGAGAGACAGTCAGACAGACAGACAGACAGACAGAGAGAGGAGCAACTTGAGAAACTACAAGAGTAGCTTCTGGTATGAGAAGAATTGGCCATCTGCAGGATGTTGCCCAAAGGGACACCTGGATGTTTTGATGTTTTACCATCCTGTGGGAGCTTCTCTCATGTCCCCGCATGGAGAACTGCAGCTGACAGAGGAAGCTCATTGGGACTGTGTAGCAGCTGGCTGGGATCAGCTGCATTAAGATCACTACTGACTGAAAGGTCATGAGTTGGCGAGAAGCCAGCCGGGTCGGAGTGGGCTCCGACCAAAATTGCGTATTGTTGTTGACTGCAGCCCGAAAAGACAGTTGCATCTGTCAGTAGGAAATTGAGTGCACCACTTTGTGGGGAGGCTAATTTAACTGATTCTGAGGCCATAAAACTCAGGAGTATGCAAAGAATGAGGAGTGACAAGCTCTCCTGGTGGCCAGAAGCTGGAATGTTAAATAGCCTCCTGAGTGTCTGTCTATATATATATTGTGTCTATGGCATTGAATGTTTGCCATGTATATGCACATTGTAATCATTTCTTGTCTTAGCACCCTCAGAGAGTATCCCACGGACCACAAGTTGGGACCATTACTATAGCTCCTACATGAGACTTCTAGGAGTTGCAGTTAACTTCTTTCTTGATCAAAAGGGCAGTTTGGTGGCTGTGAAGGATTTGAGAGTTACAAAGCCTTGGGGCCATGTGAAGGGCTACATTTGACCCACATCTATATCTATTGTTGAAGGTTTTTCATGGCAGGAATCACTGGGTTGTTGTAGGTTTTTCGGATATATGACGTTTAGCTTGCATCTATGGCAGGCATCCCTCACAACTACTGAGGATGCCTACCATATGCATGAACAAAACATTAGGAGAGTGCTTCTAGAACATTGGCCATATAGCCTGAAAAACTTACAACAGCCCCCTATATCTCCGTCTCTATCTGTATCTCTATATAAGTGAAATATAAATGTATGTATGCTTGTTCTACAAAGTCTCCCTATATGTCTTGATGGATTGAGAGCACATTTGGTGCCTTCATATTTCAGATACGTACCGTATTTTCCAGAGTATAAGGCGACTGGGCATATAAGACGACCCCCAACAATGCACACCAAATAAAAATGTAAAAGCATCAAATTTTATTTCAATATGGTAATTTCTATTACCATACCTCCTTCTCTGCCTCTCAGATCTCCCACATGTGCACCTGCACACTTCACTGCAGTATTCAGGAGCAAGATCTGAGGGGCAAAGGAGTATGGTATGGTAGGATATAAGAGGTGGACCAGGCAGGTAAGCGGTATGTTTTCTGGGCCCCAGAGCCCTCTACCTCTTTGCTCCATACCCTGGGCACCCTGGACATACCTGCAGCTTGCTCCACCTTCACACCTTCCGGTGAGGCACCCCTTCACCTCACCATCGGGACCGCATTAAGTCCACGAATCTGATGAATGGATTTTCTTCTTCCATACTTGTACAGCATTGCCTATAATGCTTTCGCTACAGTCACTGCATGCGGCAGGAGAACGCTGACCACTGTCATTTTAGGGTGCCCCCATCACCATATGCGGCAACCACAGATTCTCCAATCAGTTGGAAGTTCAGCACACCACTGCTCTATAAAGTCAACTCCTGGTGTATAAAGTGACTCCCATATAAGAATGACCCCTGACTTTTGAGAGATTTTCTTGGGTTGAAAAGTAGTCTTATACACCAGAAATATAGTTCTCTAGTTTGAAAACATGAATAACTAACCCAGTTTCCCTCTAAATGTGACAGAGTGACAGCATAGGTGGCAGACTAAGCAAATCCCCCAAAATTTTAAATTTGAAAT
>JARBWK010001665.1:0-17913 GCA_030556195.1 Anolis apletophallus | reverse complement strand
GAAATGTAGCATAAGCTTTCCTTCTGAGGTGTCAAAGCCGACATGAATTTCAGATTATTCTTCCCCATTTAATCCCACTACATCTGCTCGGCCTGAAATTACCCTCGGGTTACATTCAATATTTTTACTTCTCCCGTTATATCTTTTCCTGCTCGATATTAGACCCCAGAGTCAATGGCACTAATGTTCGAGGAAGAAAACGGATGGGCCTATCGAATGGATATGCAAATATTTATTTGCCAAACAGCTGCCATATTTTGCCTTCACAATGCTGCGTGATGGCTCATCCGAGGGTTTTTCTTTGTATTTTATGTCAAATGTTGCCTTACAGCTGCGTCGGCTTCACAACCAGCGGCCACAATCCTTCCCAAAGGAAGCTCTTTGTGTTTCAATGGGAGCATCAAGTGCCTACTTCAGTCTTGGGGAACGGAAGGGGGAAAATAGAGGCACAAGGGTTTGATTTGGGCTGGATGCCATCGAAATGCAGCTCAGGCTCCTATTTATGGATCCGAGTACTTCTATGCCATATTAATGCTTAACACAGTGTTTCCCAAACAGTGTGCCGTGACACACTAGTGTGCCGTGAGCGATCCTCAGGCATGCCGTGGGAAATTGGCACCTCCAATCCCCTTTCTTCCCCCTCCTGCCCAACACTTTTCCTTCTCCACTCGGGCTCCCTTCTTCTCCACTCGGGCTCCCTTCTTCTCCACTCGGGCTTACTTCTTCTCCACTCGGGCTCCCTTCTTCTCCCCTCGGGCTCCCTTCTTCCCAGCCTCGCTCTGCTCGCTTTGCCTCGCTTTGCTCTGGGACGAGTCTGCGCAGTAGCGCCCGCACGGGTCACGTCTCCCTCCCTCCCCCCTCCCCTCCTGAACGCGCTCACACTGCCCCCTCGGATCAAAATGGCGGCAGAAGCGGCGGTGTAGAAGGAAAAGCAAGTGTTGGGCAGGAGGGGGAAGAAAGGGCGCGAAGGGGGAGGGGGAGGGAGAGGTCTCTGTCGAAAGCTGGCAAGGGCAAACTTGGGCCTTCCAGGTGTTTTAGACTCCAACTCCCACCATTCCTAGCACCTCAGGCCCTTTTCCTCCCCCCCCCCTCAGCCACTTAAGCAGGAAAAGGCCTCAGGCTGTTAGGAATGCTGGGAGTTGGACTCCAAAGCACCCAGAGGGCCGAAGTTTCCCCATTCCTGTTTTAGGGACCTTAAAGTGGTGAGCCTCCTTCCAACATTGTGATTATGGATAGAAAACAAACAACAACATAACATAACATTGTTTGAATCCACAGTGCTCTCTGGGTGTAGGTGAACTACAACTTCCAAACTCAAGGTCAACCCTTTCAGTACTTTCTGTTGGTAATGAGAGTTCAATAGGCCAAGTTTGGTTCAATTCCATTGTTGCAAGAGTTCAGGATGCTCTTTGATTGTGTGTTAACTATAAATGCCAGAAACTGTAACTCCCACATGTCAAGGTCTATTTCCCCCAAACTCCATCTGTGTTCACATTTGGGCATATTGAATATTCATGCCAAGTTTGGTCTTGAGCCAACATTGTTTGAGTCCACAGTGCTCTCTGGATATAGGCGAACTACAACTCCAAAACCCAAGGTCAATGCCCACCAAACTCTTATAGTATTTTCTCTTTGTTATGGGAATTCTGTGTGGGAAGTTTGTGTCTTTCTGCCATTCCTGTCGGGATATCTATGTTGTGTTCATCGAAACAGGCCCAGGTGTCACACTGAGTGTATAAATACATTTAAAAACATATCTATTATATAAAGGAGGTCCCGTCGTGGAACGACTGACAGAGAAACCTTCCAAGGCAGAGACACCAAACTTGCCAACACAAATAGGCCTCAGGCAAGGAAGGTTTTTAGCAAAGAAACTTCCCCCCCCCAAACCTAGAAGGCCCCCAAAACAATGATACAAAAAAACTACATTTCCCAGCATCCTCTGCGGCAGCCAGTGAAACCCATTGGCCAACATCAGTTACCATAGTAACGGTGGGCAAAGCCACTTAGAATGCTGAGTGATTTCAGTTGAGGGTTAAACTGCCACGGCCAAGATCTAGGAGGGAGACAAATAGGGCACCAGGGACACAGGCACCACTGACAAACACATACCCCCAGAATAACACAAAAGTAATACCTACACACAACACAATACGCACATAACACAACCTTGCGTCTACTGCTCAACCCATTTGTATGCCATTCCTTCCTTCCACACAGGCATAAGCTGACCCAAAAGACAAGCCATGCCTCCTAAAAAAACCCAGCATCGGACGACACACTCGCAACGCTACAGACATCACACAAAAAAGGGCAGAACAAACGCCAGAACAGAAAGACACTGCACTACACTAGCTTTTGCCATCACCATACACAAGGCTCAAGGACAAACACTACAAATCTGTGGCATAGACCTTGACACAGAATGCTTCTCCCACGGACAACTACATAGCGTGCTCCAGAGTTGGGAAACCACAGAACCTCTACATCAACACAGCAGACGGAAAGACAAAAAACATTGTATATCCACAAGCTCTGCAGAACGCCAGCAACACCACACACCGACAACTCCCCAGGACTTCAACATCCCGCCCACCAGAACAACCCACAACGACACAGCCATGACCCCACCAAGACCATAAGTAACATCAATTCCAACCCTTACATACTCAGACTTTCTCGCATCTCCTAAATAGGGCACAGCAACGCTTGCCGGGTACAGCTAGTTAACTATATGTATTACTGTGTTAGAGTGTCATTTTGTGTCATTTTGGTTGGTGGTGTGCCCCAGGATTTTATTTATTTATTTATTTATTATTCGGGCTTCTATGCCGCCGACTCCCTGAGGCTCGCGGCGGCTTACAGGAGCCGAAGGGCACAGTAAAATACAGGCAATAAGCAGTTAAAAACAATTAAAAACAACAGCAGTACAGTAATTAATAACACAGTTAACACAATGAACAGCACATCCTCCTCAGAAGAACGAATAGATGGCGGGGCATGGGCAGGACTTACTCACCAGAGGCCTGCTTAAACAGGTATGTTTTACAGGCCCGTCTAAACGGGAGCAAGTCCTTCATAGCCCGAGTTCCGGCCGGGAGGGCGTTCCACAGCGTAGGTGCTATGACAGAGAACGCCCTCCGGCGGGTAGCAGTCAGCCTTGCGAGTTTAGCTGAAGGTATCTCCAGGAGATTGGAGTCCTCAGACCGAAGTGATCTCGGAGGGCAATATGGGGTGAGACGGTCCCTCAAATACGCTGGCCCCAGGCCGTGTAAGGCCTTAAAGGTGAGGACCAACACTTTGAAGGTGATCCGGTGCCCAATTGGCAGCCAGTGCAGGTCCTGCAAAACAGGTGTCATGTGGGCGCCAGCTGGCGTGCCAGACAGGAGCCGGGCGGCAGTGTTCTGCACTAGCCTGAGCTTCCGGGTCACCGGCAGAGGAAGGCCAACGTAGAGCGCGTTGCAGTAATCCAGCCTTGAGATGACTGTGGCTTGGATCACCGTGGCCAGATCGTTCCGGGAGAGATAGGGGGCCAGCCTCCTTGCCTGTCGCAGGTGAAAAAAGTGATCTTGCTGACCGCAGAGACCTGGGCCTCCATGGTCAGCTGGGAGTCCAAATGGACCCCCAGGCTCTTTACGGAAGGCGATGGGCATAACACCGCACCGTCCAGGCTCGGAAGCTGGACATTAACATCACCCGGGCGACCCAGCCACAAGATCTCCGTCTTCGCCGGATTCACCCTCAACCTACTGGCTCGCAGCCATCCAGTAACGGCTTCGAGGCAGTGTTGGAAATTATCGGGGACAGAACCCGGCCTGCCCTCCATCCTCAGAATGAGCTGGGTGTCGGCAGCGTACTGGTGACACTCCAGCCCATAACTCCGCACCAGCTGTGCAAGCGGCTGCATGTAGATGTTAAATAACAGAGGGGAGAGAATGTAAATGTAATTTTGTAAATGTAAAAAATGTGCCGTGGCTCAAAAAAGGTTGAAAAACACTGCTTTAGGGATAAGGAAGTCTGGATGAATAAAAGTCCATCACTGGCACTACCAATTAGTTTTTGGTTACTTTCAAACATGCTTTTGTAATTTTGGCATAAATATTTGAAGCTGCCATTTTCTCTTTTCAACCCCAATTTCTTTTTCTCTACGTTGTTGGACTAATCGCACTCTCTGCCGGGGACTGGAATACCTTCTTAGAGAAGAATGAAAACGTCTGCATAGTAACAGGGGGAAGAGGGAGACCTATATTTTCTTCCCAGCAGTTGCCTTGCACTGCTTTGCTCACATTTTCCCTTTGAACCACATCATCTTGAATGGCACATTTGTTCTTTGAAGTCTGCAGTAAAAACTGCTTATTTTGAAATTGCAAAACTAAGGATAGGGTGGGGTTTTTTTGGGGGGGGGGGAGGTCGCCACCCTTGCGAACTGGATGCCTGGTTAATTCCCAGTGTTTCTCAACCTTCCTAATGCCATGATCCCTTAATACAGTTCCTGCCGGAGTTATTTTTATTTTATTTACTAGCTTGGGGACCCGGCGGTGCCCGGGTCATTTGAGAAGTGCAGCAGGATGTAGAGTGGGTCATGGGGGCTCTGTGTGCCAAGTTTGGTCTTGATCCATCATTCTTGGGAGTTGCAGTGGTATCATGAAAGTACTGAAGGTACTGGAAGTCCCATCATCTGTGGTCCAGCCTCCCCCAAATTGCAGTAGGATGTAGATTGGGTCATGGGGGCTCTGTGTGCTAAGTTTGGTCTGTATTGGTAAATGGATGAGGGTTGTATTGTTTTTAGGGAGTGAAGGTACTTCAAGTCCCATAATCCGTGGTCCGTTTCACACAAAACTGCACCAGGATGTAGAGTGGGTCATGAGGGCTTTGTGTGCCAGGTTTGGTATAGATCAGTCAGTGGATTAGGTTTGTAGCAGTCTTGGAAAGTAAGGGAAGGTACTGCAAGTCCCATCATCCATGTTCTGCCCCCCTCCAAACTTCAGTAGGATGTAGAGTGGGTCACTGGGGCTCTGTGTGCCAAGTGTGGTCTTTATCGGTGTTTGTTGGGGGTCGCAGTGGTCTGTGGGAACAGAAAGGTGTGAAAGTATTACAAATCCCATCATCCATTGTCAGTCCTCCCCCGAACCTTAGCAGGACGTGAAGGCAGTCATGGGGGTTATGTGTGCCAAGTTTGGTCTCGATCAGTAATTGGAAAAGGGTCTCAGCGGACTTGGGAAATGAGTAGAGGTACTTAAAGTCCCATCATCCATGGTCTGCCCTCCTCCAAACTGCAGCAGGATGTAGAGTGGGTCATGGGGGCTGTGTGTGCCAAGTGTGGTCTGTATTGGTCCTTTTTGGTGGCCTCAGTGGTCTGTGGGAACCAAAGTGTTGGAAAGTACTACAAATCCCATAATCCGTGGGTGATGTACCCCGAACCTCACCAGGACTTTAAGCGTGTTAGAGGGTTATGTGTACCAAGTTTGGTGCAGGTCCATCACCAGCGCTGGTCGCTGTGGCCTGTGAAAGTGGCTGCCACATATCCGCCCTCCCGCCCTTCCGCCCTCCGCACACATACATACATACAAACATTCCGCTTTATAAAGGTATACAGATTTATTTACTCGGCTTTTATGCCGCCACTCCCAAATAGGCTCGGGGCGGCTTACAGCCACCAGCAGAACAATATACAATAGACATATACACTCTAAAATGCAATACAAAATACAAGATAAAAATACACAATAAAACATCATTAAAAACACAGTTAGAATAGTTAATACGGTCTGGCCACATTGGCATGGCATGGGGGTCCCGCTGGGCCTATACCTGGAAAGCCAGCCGGAAGAGGTGGGTCTTACATGCCCGCCTAAACGGGAGTAAGTCAGAGATAGCCCGTGTAGCTGCCGGAAGGGCATTCCACAATATCGGCGCTATGACCGAGAAGGCCCTTCGGCGGGTGGCAGTTCTTCTGGCCACTTTAGCGGAGGGGACAGCTAGGGAATTAGAATCCTCCGAGTGAAGTGATCTCGAAGGGTAATATGGGGTGAGACGGTCCCTCAGATACGCTGGCCCCAGGCCGTGTAAGGCCTTAAAGGTAAGAACCAACACTTTGAAGGTGATCCGGTGCTCAATAGGCAGCCAGTGCAGATCCTGCAAGATTGGTGTTATGTGGCATCCTGCTGGGGAGCCAGACAGGAGCCGGGCGGCAGAGTTCTGCACCAGCCTGAGCTTCCGGGTTACCGACAGAGGAAGGCCAACGTAAAGAGCGTTACAGTAATCTAGCCTCGAGATGACAGTGGCTTGGATCACAGTGGCCAGGTCGGACCGGGACAGGTAGGGGGCCAGCCTCCTTGCCTGACGGAGATGAAAGAAGGCAATCTTGCTGACCGCAGAGACCTGGGTCTCCATGGCCAGCTGGGAGTCCAAGTGGACCCCCAGGCTCTTCACGGAAGACGATGGGCATAACGCCGCACCGTCCAGGGTCGGAAGATGGACATCCCCACCGCCCGGACAACCCGGCCACAAGATCTCCGTCTTCGCCGGATTCACCCTCAACCTACTGGCTCGCAGCCATCCAGTAACGGCTTCGAGGCAGCGCTGGAAATTATCGGGGACGGGGCCAGACCTGTCCTCCACCCTCAGAATGAGCTGGGTGTCGTCAGCGTACTGATGACACTCAAGCCCATAACTCCGCACCAGCTGTGCAAGCGGCTGCATGTAGATGTTAAATAACAGAGGGGAGAGGATGGCCCCCTGGGGGACTCCACAAACTAATGGGGAGCCCTCAGAGACCACCCCACCCCTCCTCACACGTTGAGACCGCTGGTGGAGGAAGGAGGTCAGCCATTTAAGGGCTGTCCCCCTCACTCCAGCCATGGCCAGGCGGTGGGTCAAGAGATTGTGGTCGACCGTGTCAAACGCTGCCGTGAGGTCCAATAACACGAGCAGCGCAGACCCGCCTTGGTCGAGCTGGCAGTGGACTTGGTCTGTGATGGAGACCAGGACCGTCTCCGTCCCGTGCCCCGAAGGGCAGATTTGCATAACTCCTGTACTGGCCAGCCAACATGAACATTCCGACCCATAATAAACTGTCAGAGGAGGATAAGGCAAAGGGCTGAGGCACAAACACAAACACCCAATTCACTTCTGCACAAGCTATGCAGAACGCCAGTAACACCACACACCAACAACTCCCCAGGACTTCAACATCCCACCCACCAGAACAACCCACAACGACACAGTCATGACCCCACCAAGATCGTAAGTAACATCATTTCCAACCCTTACATATTCAGACTATCTCGCATCTCCTAAATAGGGCACAGCAACGCGTGCCGGGTACAGCTAGTAAATAATAAAATTAGTTAGTTAGTTAGTTAGAAGCTGTCCAATAGTGCCAGGGTGCCAAGCAAGCTTAAACAGCATCTCCAAACAAAATACCTTTCCGTTCATCAAAACAGGCCCAGGTTTCACACTGAGTGTATAAATACATTTAAAAACATTAACTATATGTATTACTGTGTTAGTGTCATTTTGTGTCATTTTGGTTGGTGGGGTGCCCCAGGATTTGGTAAATGGAAAAAAATGTGCCGCGGCTCCAAAAAGGTTGAAATCACTGCATTACATAACCACATAACCATTCATAGCAATAGCAAAATTACAGTTATGAAGCAGCAACAAAAATATTTATATGGATGGGGGTCACCACCACATGAACTGAACTGAACTGAACTTTATTATTTATGAGTCGCCCTCCACAAGTGTGCTCCGGGCGACTTACACAGCTAGCAATGCAGTACTAGAGTATTAAAACATTAAAACATTAAACATTAAAATCAAAATGGCTAAAAATATCGGACTCGGATCGCTGGTTGTCGTATTATGCATAGGCTTTCCTAAATAGCCATGTCTTAAGTGCCGCCAAGAATTGGGGCAGGTCACAACTGGCTCTTTGGTCTGGCGGCAGAGAGTTCCACAGGATGGGGGTCGCAACAGAGAAAGATCTCTGTCTCGTGGACTCCAGATGAGCCTCTCTCGGACCCGGGATACAAAGGAGGTTCTCATTTGCTGGCCGTGGTGCTCTTGGGTGGGTGGGTGGGTGGGTAGGGTCAAGCGGTCTTTTAAGTATGATACGCTTATGAGAATGCTATCAGAGAGGCAAAAAATTGTACTATGCCTCACTGATAGAGTCTGCAAGCTCACGCCCAGCAAAATTGTTTGGTATTATTTGGTCTTTTTGGGAAGGAAACTTGGTCTGGCTGGGGAAAGCTGCGGAGCTGCCATGGAAGACGCCCAAGACGCCCAAAGATGGCTGGGTCATCCGGCCAGTGACTGCCTCCGGTGCTCGCTTTCTGAGATCGTTTGGCAGAAGATGCTCTCTAAGATCTACCCCAGCGACCCCCCTGAAGGCGGTGCGGGCAGTTGACGACGGGCCCCGGCTCTTCGAGGCAGTGGGGACCCAAAGAAGCAGTTCCACTGAGGCCGCGGCAAGTGACTTATGATCATCCCCGATCAACTCGACCCCCAGGTGTATGCTGAGCTGATCGAGTACACTAAACTCATGGACCATGTCACAGAGTTTGGGCAGAGATTCGGTGGTCTATTGGGGATACTGGGGATTCCTACACCACAGGTCCCAATCCCAAACCGAAAACCCGATGGTTTGTATGACCCCCAACGGGAACTCTTTAAAGACCAAGACTCCGATTGGGACAAATCTTGGGACTTTCCAACCAAGGCCTTGGACCTGGACCAGGAGAGGCCTGCCCCTAATGCTGGAGGCGAGCCAAGGACAGTCTCCAGTTCCAAAGGCGGATCAACCATGATGGGCGACAATGCTCCACAGATAGCTGAGGCGTACGGAGGAACTACTGTGGAATCCAGCTGGACACAGAGTCCTGCTAGCTGGGACGACCCCCAGTCCAACCGCTCACCTGTTGTGGAGGAGCCACCCAGGAGCCCCATAGGACCTCCGACGAGTCCTGGAAGCCCGCCAGCACCTGCAGGTTTGCCACCAGCCTTTCTTGATATTTCAGCTGTTCTGCCTCCCCCCGGGATGCCTGCTGCGCCCGCGCCGCTGGAAGGAATTGGGGAGCCTGCTTGAGGAGGAGAGGCCCAACATGGCGGGTGGCCTTGAGGACGCTCAGCCAGGCCATGTGCTCAGCTGTGGGGAAGAAGCAGGACCTGGAAGCAGTCGGCCACTGGAAGTCCCGCCTCTGGAGGACACGGCTCCTAGCAACGCCCCCGCCCCTAGCAACGCCCCCGCCCGGAAACAGCGAAGCTCCCGGAAGAGGAGGCGGCGCCGGAAGCGGAAGGAAGATGACTGTGCCACCTCCCACACCATGGACCGGGAGACAGGACCGGCTCCCCTCCGAGAGGGTCGGGCCTCCAGAATCAGGCCCTCTGTGGACTTGCTGGTGGAAGGGCGGCCTACGCCGAAGGTGGTGAGACCCCGGAGGCTCTTTCGAACTAGGACATTTTGGAGCTCCTCCTATAGGCAGTCGAAGCTCGGAGGGACACATCTGTCCGCCACAAAGGACAGAAGGGACACTGTGCGGACGTGTCGGAGCTTCCGTTCCCCACCTGCGCCCGAGTGCCAGCGATTCTGCTGGGTCCTCCTTGCCTGCCCTCGTTTGATGGCGGAATGGGGCCTCAGTAGACTTTCGCTGCTTGGCCTTTTTACTCCTACCCCCCTTTCCCCCTACCCTTCTGTTCTTTCCCCCATTGTGTTGTGTTGTTTGTCATTGCTGTTGTGTTACTTAAACTGCTGTAAACCGCTCTGAGCCTTCGGGGAGTGGCGGTATACAAGTTTGAAGTAATCTATATATATATATTTCTTAGGTCCGTGGAATGTCGTATATAGACAACGAAACTAAACATCCCACAACCACCAAACTCGGCAGCCTTGCTAACCATACAACGAGGTACAGACAGCGCCAAAAACACCGGCCCTACGTACCTCGCAACACCCCAAAACACCAACCCCCTTAAACTGGCAAAGAAACTCCCTCCGATGGCGGCGATGGGGCGCCCGGGAAGGGAGGGAGGGAAGGAAAGGCCTGGGCAGAGCTGCCCACCTTCCTCCTCTTCGGGCGCCCCATCGCCGCCTCCCCGATGGCGGCGATGGGGCGCCCGGGAAGGGAGGGAGGGAAGGAAAGGCCTGGGCAGAGCTGCCCATCTTCCTCCTCTCCGGGCGCCCCATCGCCGCCTCCCCAATGGCGGCGATGGGGCGCCCGGGAAGGGAGGGAGGAAGAGAGAGAGAGAGAAAGAGAGAGACAGAGTGAGAGAGAGAGAAATAGAGAGAGAGACAGAGAGAGAGAGAGAGAGAGACAGAGAGAGAGAGAGAGAGGAGAGAGACAGAGTGAGAGAGATAGAGAGAGAGAGAGAGAGTAGAGTGAGAGAGATAGAGAGAGAAATACAGAGAGAGACAGAGTTAGAGAGAGTGAGAGAAATAGAGAGACAGAGAGAGACAGAGTGTGAGAGAGAAATAGAGAGAGAGACAGAGTGAGAGAAATAGAGACAGAGAGAGACAGAGTGAGAGAGAGAAATAGAGAGAGAGTGAGAGAAATAGATAGAGAGACAGAGAGAGAGAGAGTGAGAGAAATAGATAGAGAGACAGAGAGAGAGAGAGAGAGAGAGAGATAGAGAAATAGAGAGAGTGAGACAGAGAGAGTGAGAGAGAAATAAGAGAGAGAGAGTGAGAGTGTGAAATAGAGAGACCGGATGAGAGAGATCGGAAAATAGAGAGACAGAGCGAGAGATGAGAGAGAGGGAGAGAGAGAGAGAGACATGGCACAGCAACGTGTGCACAGGTACAGCTAGTAAATAATAATATATAAATAAATCTCATAGCTTTGTCATGATGCTCCCGCCACTTGCCCTCTAGCCATCTCTTCTCCCGCTTCATCGATTGCAGTTCTTCGGTGTACCAGTAGTGTATTACAATACTGTCCTTTAATTTCTAAGAGATGGCACATTCTGGTGCCAGTGTTCCTATGTCACACACAGGCCTGGGCATGACAGAAAGCATATTTTCATGTCTTCGCTTCCAGCAAAGGAAACCGTGGGCATCCCACTTCAATGGACAGGAAGGCTCCCTCTGGTGCCGCTCAACACAATCCCGGCCCAGCCTGCAAACGCACGCCTCGGAGGTCTCTGCAGCACGACAACCAATTATCCAAAAGGTAATTGCCTGATTAAAATGCAGAATGCCACCACACAGGTGAGAAGGTGGCAAGGATTCATCACTCTGAGTCACACGGCAGGGAGCAGTGAAATGTTGAATGAATGGCTCCTTCCTCGTTCATTCATAAAACCATCAAAGTACTTTGCGAGGTTACTTTGAAAACAAGTGACATGCCATTCATTAACTGTAAAAGGACACTGCATTTGTCAGATAGTACTCCCTACTATGAGGTAGGAAAGCTTTCTTTGAGAAAGACAGGTACAAGCGACTATATCCTGCTTATTGTCAGAACCATCAAGCATCGCAAGCCTCCTCACTGGTCAAAACACAATACACGTCACACTTTTGTGGTGGTTTTCCCCCCCTCCTTAGCCATCAACCCTACTACATATATCGCAGGGGCGGTCTAAGGTAATTTTAAATGGTAGGCGAACATTATTTTGGTGCCCCCCCACAAAAAACATTATTTTGCCGCCCCCATGTAAAACAAGTATACAATTATAATATCATAATACCATTAGTAGTATTATATTGTATCAATGTATATACAACAATATATTATACCATACTCATACTATATTATATCATAATTATATTATACTACATTACAATATAATTATATTATAATATATTGACATTATAATATAATGTAACATTCTATTATATTATTATTATAAAATAACTAGCTTAACCCGGCACGCGTTGCTGTGCCCTATGTAGGAGATGTTGAAAAGTATGTAAGGGTATGTAGTGATGTGAGTGTGTTGTGTGTGTGTGTATATATGTGTTTGGTTGTGTGTATGTATGGCTGTATGTGTGTTTTTGTTGTTGTGTGTGTGTTTTTATTTGTGTCTGTGTATATTTGGGGGGGTGTGGGTGAAGGTATGGGTTTGTTTATATATGTGTTTGTGGTTTTGTGTGTGTATGTATTTGTATGTGTGTATATATATGGCATTGCTGTCTATGTATGTGTTTATTTGTGTTGTTTTTTTGTGCAGTAGTGGGGGTTTTTTGTTTTGTTTTTTGTCGGCTTGCCTGTGTCTTCGTTGTCCGTCTGTTCTGGTTCCTGATGGCCGCCTTCTCGCTCTCCTCCGGTGCCTCTCTCTGTTCCCAGAAGAGGAGGGGAAGGAGAGAGACCGTGCGGGCCCCTCTTTCGCAGGAGGAGGTGGAGGACGTGGTCCCGACCAGAGCACCGTTCTCCACCGCAGCCCCTCTTCCCTGCGAAGGTCGCTCGCGGCCCACCCTGTGGCAGGGAAGTGGCGAAGGGGAGATGATGGCGGCGCCATGGCCGTTCTTCCGCCCCCTGTGCGCTCTCCTCTGCCGGTTCAGTGCTGCTTCCTGAAGTGGAGGACGAAAGGGCCCCCCGCGCGATCTCTCTTCCGCTCCCAGAAGAAAAGGGCGAAGGGAGAGCGATTGCGCGGGGGTCCCTTTCGTCCTCCTCTTCAGGGAGTAGCACGGAGGCGGCGGAGAGTGAAAAGGGGCCGGAAGAGCGTCCCATGGCGGCGTCGCCATCGCTTCCCTTCGTCACTTCCCAGCCACAGAGTGGGCCGAAGAGCGACCTTCGCAGGGAGGAGGGCTGCGTTGGAGAACGTTGCTGTGGTCGGGCGCACGTCCTCAGCTCCTCCTGTGAAAGTGGCCGCACAGTCCCTCTGCCTTCCGGTCCTCTTCTGGGAGCGGAAGAGAGGCAGCGAAGGAGAGGAGAAGGCTACGAACTTTCTGTTAGCGTGTTAGGTATGTGTTTCCTGCCGGGTTTTTTTTGAGGGACAACTCCGGGGAGTGTTATTTATGGACAGGAAGTGGTTTCTGCGCCATTTTGGGTGTAGTTTTTTTGGTGTTTCGGATCCCTCTATAGGTTTGCATAGGGTCTTTTGGGGGCCGGTTTTAGGGGTCTTAGGAGTTATGTTTTGGGGTTTTTTTGTGCCACGATTGTAGCTGCTGGTCTGTTGAAATGTGTGTGGTGGGTTTTGAGGGTCTGGGTGTTATGGTGTGTCCGTGCATAAGCGTCAAAAACGGACTCTCTCTTTTTATATATATAGATAACATTTATTTAAATAAAACTATCCTCTACTAAATATTTTCATGACTCCTATAAAACTCAAATAACCCAAAATAAAGTAAAATAAAATATTATATATTACTATTTTGTACAATACCACTATACTGCAATATTGTTTGTAATATTACATGTAATATAAAATATATCATTATTCCATTGTTATATTGTATTTGTATTATATTGTATGCCAATATTAAGCAGAACTGTATAATAATCAACAAGAGATGCAATGTAAATGCATCAAAATCAGAATATATTACCTATCACCCGACTCATAATTCATAGGAGTCTCCCATAAGTCCAAAATTAGGATCCCAATGTAAATGTAAATGTCTGAGGAACATCGGCAGGGCCAGGATGGCGCCCCATGCGGCCAGGATGGCGCCCCCTTCCCAGATGGCGCCCTAGGCGGCCGCCTACTTGGCCTATCTTGTAGGACCGCCCCTGCATATATGGGCATTAAAACTTGTAATCTGTATACCTTAATAAAGCGGAATGTTTGTATGTATGTGTGCGGAGGGCGGGAGGGCGGATATGTGGCAGCCACTTTCACAGGCCACAGCGACCAGCAACGGGTGATGGACCTGCACCAAACGTGGTACACATAACCCCCCTAACCCCCTTTACGTCCTGGTGTGGTTCGGGGGACATGACCCACGGATTATGGGATTTGTAGTACTTTCAAACACTTTGGTTCCCACAGACCACTGAGGCCACCAAAAAGGACCACTACAGACCACACTTGGCACACACAGCCCCCATGACCCACTCTACGTCCTAGTGCAGTTCGGAGGAGGGTGGACCATGGATGATGGGACTTGAAGTACCTCTACTCACTTCCCAAGTCTGCTGCAACCCTCATCCAATCACTGATCAAGACCAAACTTGGCATACATAACCCCCATGACTGCCTTCACATCCTGGTGAGGTTCGGGGGAGGACTGACAATGGATGATGGAATTTGTAGTATTTTCACACCCCTCTGTTCCCACAGGCCACTGCGGCCCCAACAAAAAACCAATAAAGACCACACTTGGCACACAGAGCCCCAGTGACCCACTCTACATCCTACTGAAGTTTCGAGGGGGCCAGAACATGGATGATGGGACTTGCAGTACCTTCCCTCACTTTCCAAGCCTGCTACAAACCTAATCCAATGACTGATCAACACCAAACCTGCCACACAGAGCCCTCATGACCCACTCTACATCCTGGTGTGGTTTTGTGTGAGACGGACCACGGATGATGGGACTTGAAGTACCTTCACTCACTTCCTAAAAACAATGCAACCTCATCCATTCACCAATACAGACCAAACTTAGCACAGAGAGCCCCCCTGACCCAATCTACATCCTACTCCTCTTTGGGGAAGGGTGGACCAGAGATGATGGGACTTCCACTACCTTCAGTAATTTCATGATACCACTGCAACTCCCAATAATGATGGATCAAGACCAAACTTGCCACACAGAGCCCCCATGACCCACTCTACATCCTGCTGCACTTCTCAAATCACCCGGGCAGGGCCGGGTCCCCAAGCTAGTATATAATATAGAACAGGGTTTGGCAATTATATTTTCCACAAGGGGCCACACGAGAGCCAAAAAATATTATGGAGGGCCGCACCTAAAGGCTGAACTACATTCTAATCTAAATACTTTATTTACTTATTTATTTACTATATTTACTATATATTACACATCATCAATATTAACATATTAATATATCAAGAAATATTCATATACTAGCTATACCCGGCATGCGTTGCTGTGCCCTATTTAGGAGATGCGAGAAAGTCTGAGTATGTAAGGGTTGGAGTTGTTGTTAGTTATGGTGTTGTGGGGGCCCTGGCTGTGTCGTTGTGGGTTGTTCTGGTGGGTGGGATGTTGAGTCCTGGGGAGTTGTTGTGTGGTGTTGCTGGCGTTCTGCATAGCTTGTGGATATACAATGTTTTTGTCTTTCCGTCTGCTGTGTTGATGTAGAGGTTGATGCTTTTGTGGGTGGCGTACTTTGGAAGTGAGTGGAGGTACTTGAAATCCCATTATCCATGGTGTGTCCTCCTCTGAACTGCAGTTGGTTGGAGCGTGGGTCATGGGGGCACTGTGTGCCAAGCTGGGTCTTTATCGGTCTTGGTTCTTGGACATAGTGGTCTGTGGGGAATGAAGGGTTTGAAAGTACTACAAATCCCATTATCCATGGAGGTACTTCAAGTCCCATAATCCATGGTCCACCCTCCTCCAACTGTAGTAGAATATAGTGTGGGTCATAGGGGCTCTGGGTGCCAAGGTAGGTTACTGTAAATTCAGGCCATACACAATGTCCCATGAGCTGAGGCCTAGTCAGGAACAGCAAGTTAATGAAGCCTTACTGTCAATTCAGAGCTTAAACAGCATCTCATTAAGTGAGGCCTAGTCAGGGAAATCAAGTTAATGAGGCCTTACTGTCAATTCAGAGCGTAAACAGCATTCCATTAAGCGAGGCCTAGTCAGGGAAATTAAGTTAATGAAGCCTTACTGTCAATTTTGGGCGTGGTCTGTGATTTGTAGGAGTGTAAATTTTCTGTGGGAAGTGAATTGTGTGTTTGTGTTTGTGCCTCAGCCCTTTGCCTTATCCTCCTCTGACAGTTTATTATGGGTCGGAATGTTCATGTTGGCTGGCCAGTACAGGAGTTATGCAAATCCACCCTTGGTGGCAGCCACTCGTGTTGTCTGGTTGTAGAGGCTGGGAGAGTCGCTATGTTCCCCGGAGGATGCTGGGAAATGTAGTTGTTTTTTTACTCGTTGTTTTGGGGGCCTTAGGTTTTTTTTTGGGAAAGTTTCTTTGCTACAAACGTACCTTGTCTGAGGCCTATTTCTGTTGGCAAGTTTGGTGTTTCTGCGTTGTAAGGTTTCCTGTTTGGGACGGTCGCTCCATGACGGGAACCCTTTATATAATAGATTAGTATTAATATCATAATTATTATATTATAGCATATATATTTAGACATTATAATATATTGAAATTATAATATAACATTATATTATATTTATTATATTATAATAAAATTATTATTATAACCACTGAAATAATATGAGATTCAAAAAAGACAAGGTGCGAACTAAGGTGAAGGCTGACAGCCTCAAGAGAGGAAGGATCCCAAGATGGAATGGCCCACTGGACCCAGCCCAGAGGATGCCAAAGCGGAGCCAGCTGCCGCCGCAGCAGAGGAGAGCAGAGCAGCAGATGACCGGAGGCTGCAGGCTTCCCGCCCGCCCGCCCCAGCCTTTCCCCCCAGCTGATCACCCTGCTATGGAGTGCCTGCATCCCTGGAGGCAATCCGGGCCTGCAGGGGGAGCAATCGGTGATCTGAGGTGGCTTATTCGACTTGGCGACCCGGAAGACGATCAAGTCTTCCGGGTCGCCAGGGCGATCAGCCCCCGCAGGTCAGCGCAAGAGAGGCGCCCCCCAAAAGAGATACAAGGACTCCCTGAAACAACATCTCAAGCTCGGCCAGATTGATCACCAACAACGGTCCACCCTGGCCTCACATGGGGAGGCATGGAGACGCACTATCCACAATGCTGCGGCCTCTTTCGAGAAGACACGCCGAAAGGGTCTCAAGAGAAACGACAACGCAGAAAGAACCGCAACTTGGAAACAACATCACCCAAGGAGACTTTCTGCTGTGCTTTCTGCAACCAACTTGCCTATCTCAGATTGGTCTTTTTAGTCATCAATGCGCTTGTAAAAAGCGTGGGATGAGTCCTTCCTAACAAGAATCTTCCCGAAGAAATGCTGATATATATATATATATATATATATATAGAGAGAGAGAGAGAGAGAGAGAGAGAGAGAGAGAGTGTATATATACAGTATATATGGAGACTTTGCCCTTTCTCCGGCTAACAAAGTCTGCTCGAAGACTCATCGAGTCACCCCCAATAAATCTGGGGTGACCGCTGAAGCCCGGAACAGCCTTAGAACAAGCCCGGACTCTATTTTGAGGAAGGGTAAGGTCAAGAAATACAGATCTAGAACCTTTTGGGGACTGGGGTTTGGGAACAATTTTGCTGGGCGTGAGCTAGCAGACTCTATCAGTGAGGCATAGTACAATTTTTTGCCTCTCTGATAGCATTCTCATAAGTGTCTTATAAGTTGATCTCATAGCGTCGTCATGATGCTCCCGCCACATGCCCTCTAGCCGTCTCTTCTCCCGCTCATCGATTGCAGTTCTTCAGTGTACCAGTAGTGTAATACAATACTGTCCTTTAATTTCTAAGAGATGGCACAATCTGGTGGCAGTGTTCTTATGTCACACACAGGCCTGGGCATGACAGAAAACATCTTTTCATGTCTTCGCTTCCAGCAAAGGAAATCGGGCATCCTATGGCTGGGACTTATAAGAGTCAGCCCCTTGGCCCTACAAATGGGACTAAGACGACTTAGGTCGCCACGGCCTGCCTCCGATTGATCCCTCCTTTGAGCTCTGCGACCATAGCTCAGCTGGGATTAGCTGGGAATGACACAATGTATTTCTTTGTAGTAAATAGTATACAGGGGCGGTCCTACCGGTAGGCAAGGATGCCGCTGCGTGAGCGCCATCTGGGTAAAGGGCGCATTACACGGTCCGCCAGACAGCGGCCCGCCTGATGTACTGCTTTTGGGCCTTGTGCGCCCGACGCCGCGCCATAGGAAACCTCCCAGTGTG
>JARBWK010001664.1:0-17913 GCA_030556195.1 Anolis apletophallus | reverse complement strand
TTTTCAGTGAGCCATGTTTGTTTCGGCTGCAAGCCCTGTCAGTGTTTTGGTGACACTTTTAAGCCCCTGTCCTCCCCTTCTTAGGCTCTGATCAAGTTCAAAAGCTACTTGTACTTCGAAGAGAAGGACTTTGTGGATAAAGCAGAGAAGAGTTTAAAACAAGCTTCTGGAAGCCAAGTAAGTGGGTGATTTGGGAAAAAGCTAAATGCGCCGGTGCTTCTTTCAAGCATACGAGGCCGGGTCAAGAAGTCAGTGACTTTTTGAATGAAACATAGGTTTTTGGATTTTTTAAAAATCACTTTATTTTTCAACGTGGTCTCCTTTGATCTCTCTACACTTTGTCCAACGTTTCCCCATTTTTTTTATCCCTTCCAAAAAATAAGATTTCTTGAGGTCATCAAAATAGGTATTTGCTTGTGAGGTGAGGTGCTTAATGAGCACACGAAATTCAGTTTTTCCATCTTCTCCTCAAATCACGCGGTAGTCTGCTCTCAGCGGCTGTGAAACACAAACTAAATGATGCAGCTTGTTCAAATTTTGACAGGAGTTGACTGACAGATGCCTCTTGACAGGAGCAGTGTCGCCCTTTCCGTTAGGAAGGCGAAGAATTCAACAAGTCACGGAATTCTTGACCCGCCCTCGTAACATTAAAACCAGCTTTGTTTTTTTTATTGTTTTTTTTATACAGCTTTTACATATGATAAAATAGCGAAATCTGTGAATTAAAAGGGGGGAGGAAAATAGAGAAGAGGAGAGAGAGAGGAAAGGGGGCAAGGGAAGGGTTGGGTTGGGTGTGAATAGATATGGGTTAAGATCGGGGTAAAGATAGAGTAGGGGATGGGTATATAGTAAAGTAGTAAAGTAGAGTTAGAATAAAGAATAGAATAGAGTCCATATTCATAACATTTACTTCCAGTCCATTCCACAGGGAGAATTATGTCTTGATGTTGGTAATTCCTCTTCTTTTTCCAGGTATTTTTTTATGCCGATTTCTTCATTTTAGTTTGGTTTAGCCCTATTTATTGTGGTCTTTCCTTCTCTTTGTTTCTTCTTCCATTTTTAGTTCCTTTAAGTATTCCTTGACACCTTGCCAATCTATTCTTTTCCTTGGGTTGTTATCTTGAATTATGTTTCTTATTATATCATAGTCCACAATCTCTCTAAGCTTTAACAGCCATTCTTCAATTTCCGGGGGGTCTTTACTTTTCCATTTCCTTGCAAATTCGAGTCTCGCAGCTGAGGATAGAAAGAAAAAGATCTTGTCTTCTTTACTGTCTGTCTCTAGTTCTGTGATATTCAGAAGATAGGTGTCTGGTTTAAATTGTACTCTCCGTTGAAGGATTTTTTCCACATGGGTATGTACTTTCTTCCAGAATTTCTTAGCCTTTTTACATGTCCACCAACAGTGGATGTAACTTCCTTTGGCGCCCTCGCATTTCCAACATTTGTCTTTCAGTTGTTTATAGAACCTTGCCAGTCTCATTGGTGTCAAGTGCCAATGGTGGAACATCTTGTACCAATTTTCAAGAATATTAGTAAGTTCTGAGTATTTAATTTTTTTTTCCCAGAGCAGCTCCCAAGTTTTCAGCGGGATTGGGTGTTCTAGCTCTTGTGCCCATTTAACCATGGTCTCTTTTATTAACTCTTCTTCAGTGTCCCATTGTAAAAGTTCTTCATAGATTAGACTAATTTGTTTCTTCTCAGCTTTTAAAAGCTTATCCCAGCTTGTTTCCTACATCTCAAAGCCTACCTTTTTGTCCTGCTTAAAAAGTTCACTTAGCTGGGTGTAATGGAACCAAGTCCAGGATTCATCTTGCTCTCTCAGTTTTTCTAAAGATTTCAGCGCCCACCCTCCTGCATCCTTTTGTATTAAATCTTTGTATTGGTACCATTTACCTGTGGCAGTTTGTTTTATATGTTGAGCCTCCGTGGGGGACACCCATAGTGGCGTTTTAGAATAAAACCGAACTTTGTATTTTTTCCATACTTTCATTAAGGCGGCTCGAATGAAATGATGCGAGAAATTCTTTTCAATCTTATCTTTGGCATGCCATATATATGCATGCCAACCCCTTCTCAGATCTTCCCCCTTAAGACAGAGCAATCTTTTTTTCTTTACTGTCACCCATTCTTGGAACCAATTCAATGCTGCTGCTTCGAAATATAATTGCAAATTTGGCAGGGAGAACCCTCCTCTCTCTTTTTTATCTGTTAAAATTTTATACTTCACTCTCGCCTTTTTGCCTTCCCATATAAATTTCACTATATCTTTCCTCCATTTCTCAAAGCAGTGATTTGTTCTTAAAATGGGAATTGTCTGGAACAAGTACATCATTTTCGGCAGTACATTCATTTTAATTATCGCAATCCTGCCTGTCAAACTTAGTTTCAAGTCCTTCCAGTTTTCCAATCTCTTTTTGATGGCCTTCCAGGTCTCCTCGTAGTTATTTAGGAGCTGATTGTTGTTTCCAGTCATATATATTCCCAAATATTTTATTTTCTTTGTTATTTCAAATTTTGTCATTAAAACCAGCTTTGGTAATGGACAGATGTCTTGTTAATAATGACAGATAAAGATTGTTTATCATATGTTTGTTTATCAAGGTTTGTTTATCATATGTACCAAACCTTCCAAATGTATTTAATATTTTTTAATGTTTCCTGTGGGAAGCACTCCTCCTTTTAGAGCAGGGGTGCCCACACTTTTTCAGCATGCGAGCTACTTAGACTAAGACCAAGTCAGAAAGATCTACCAAGAGAGAAGCAGGGTGGAGCTGGGGGAAGGGGGCGGGGCTTGACAGGGCTCCGCCCCCCTCCCCCTCTGGCTTCAGCATTTCCACAGCTTCTCCAGGGTAGAAGAGGGTAATGCCAAGCCAGTGGCGGCATAGATAGCCACCACTGGCTTGGCATTACCCCCTTCTATCCTGGATAAGCTGTGGAAATGCTGAAGCTGGTGGAGGGGGCGGAGCTTGGTGGGGCTTAGCTCCGCCCCCTTCCCCTTCTGGCTTCAGCATTTCCACAGCTTCTCCAGTGTAGAAGAGAGTAATGCCAAGCCAGTGGTGGCATAGATAGCCACCACTGGCTTGGCATTTCCCCCTTCTACTCTTGAAAGCTGTGGAAATGCTGAAGCTGCTGAGGCGGAGCTTGGTGGGGCTTAGCTCCGCCCCTTCCCCCTGGCTCCAGCATTTCCACAGCTTCTCAAGAGTAGAAGGGTAATGCCAAGCCAGTGGTGGCTATCTATGCCACCTCTGGCAGCATTACCCCTTCTATCCTGGAAAGCTGTGGAAATGCTGAAGTTGGTGGAGGGGGCGGAGCTTGGTGGGGCTTAGCTCCGCCTCCTCCTCCTCCGGCTTGAGCTTTTCCACTGCTTCTCCAGGGTACGGAAAGGTTATGCCAAACCAGTGGTGGCATAGATAGCCACCTCTGGCTTGGCATAACCTTTCTCTACTCTGGAGAAGCTGTGGAAATGCTGGAGCCGGCGGAGGGGGCGGGGCTTAGCGCTGCATGGCTCCGCCCCCTCAGAAGCGCCCAATCCAGCTGGGATCGACCTCCCTCGGGCCCAGGATCGACCAGTCGATCGCGATCGACTTCCTGAGCACCCCGGTTATAGAGGTTTTGCACTAAACACATATACTAGAAAGATGCATTCCTTATTCTTGTTGGGCAAGTCATTTGGCCACCGAGAGACCACTGAGAACATATCCCCATTAAGCCCTTGGGTGAGGCTTTGCAGTCCTAAGGGCCGGGAGCGTTGGCCTGGTGTGACCCTCACCTCTAGCCTTCAGGATTCTTCTAGGTTACTGAGCACCTCGCCAAAAACAAGCCAGCTCCAGAGGCAGCTTTCAAGGCTAATCTTTGAAGGCCACGCGCTCGCAAGGTGTGTATCTTTTGCTGAAACCAATGCTTATGCCTCCCCTCCTTGACCAATGTCCTAATCCCAAAGAGACCAGAGGAAAGGGCACGCAGCAGGGACTGACGCCTGGCTGACTCTTTCAGATCATCTTCTACAAAAATGGTGCCAGCCAGGGAGCGGCGTACAAAGACATTTTCGAAGGCGTCTACTTCCCGGCTGTCTCGCTGTACAAAGGCTGCACGGTAGGTAGAAATCAAACTGATCAGAATCCACTTCCTTCTTTCTTACTTGGTAACTCTTGGGCTTGAAGGGAAAAGTATTGGCCTGGTCCTCTGGCTAACTCTGTGCCAGTACAAAAGTAGGGCGCGCACACCTTAACTAATCACACATTCACGTCTTTTCACAACTGCTCAGAACTTGTATTGTGGTATGGATTATTGCTAAAAAATTTAATAATTAATGTTATATGTCCCAAGACGCTGTTTGGTTCTTTCTCCACCAATCATTGTTAGAAAATACTAATCAACTCTTCGTAGAGTTGCTGTGAGTTTTCCGGGCTGACTGCCCATGTCCCAGAAGCATTGTCTCCTGCCGTTTCACCCACATCTATGGCAGGCCTCCTCAGAGGTTGCGAGGTCTGTTGGAAACTAGGCAAGTGAGGTTTATATATCTGTGGAATGATGTCCAGGGTGGGAGAAATAACTCTTGTCTGCTTGAGGGAAGTGTGAATGTTGCAATTGGCCACCTTGATTAGCATTTAATAGCCTTACAGATTCAAAGCCTGGGTGCATCCTGCCTGGTGAATTCCATACAGGAAACAATCAGGGCTAGTAAACACCTCCCACAAAGGATTCCCCAGGCACAACCTCTGAGGATGCCTGCCATAGATGTGGGCAAAACAGGCCCGGATTAACCCCCTTTGGCGCCCTAGGCCACACTTTGGAAGCCCCGCCCTTGGGGCCGCTGCTGGGCATGCGCGGCAGCGGCCCCGGGGGCGGGGCTTCCCTCTGCCTCTTCCTCCTCCTCGCCGCGATCGCCTTCCTTCAGTCAAGGAAGGTGGTCGCGGGGAGGAGGAGGAAGGGAAGCCCCACCCCGGGGTGCTGCTTGGCATGCGCAGCCAAGGGAAGTCCCACCCCTTTCCTCTGCTTCTTCCTCCTCCTCGCCGCGATCACCTTCCGTCAGTCAAGGAAGGCGGTCGCGGGGGAGGAGGAAGGGAAGCCCCACCCCGGGGTGCTGCTTGGCATGCGCAGCAACGGCTCCGGGGGCGGGGCTTTCCTCTGCTTCTTCCTCCTCCTCTCCCCACCCTCTTTCCTTGGGCGCAAGGAGGATGAGGCGGAGGGAAGGCCCGCCCCAGGGGCCACTGCCGCAAATGCGCACGCAGCAGAAGGACACCTTTGTCTCCTCCGCCATGTTCCTGCGTGTCGCGGGGTTGATGGCTAGGGGGGGCACCATTCCCTCCTCCCCCGCCCCCTTGCAGGGCTCTCCCCCCGCCCTCCCCTGAGAGAGAGGGGGGGAGTCATCATGCCGCACGTTGCGGTTTTGTTTGAACATTCATTTTTTTGGTCCTTGATCTGGCGCCCCCCCCTAAGCCTGCGCCCATAGGCCATGGCCTAGTGTGGCCTTATGGGTAATCTGGGCCTGGGGCAAAATGTCAGGAGACAATGCTTCTGAAACAGACCCATGCAGTCCGGAAAACTCAGTGATTCCGGCCATAAAAGCCTTCAACAACACAAGCTCTCCTCAGAAGCGATTTTCATGCTGGCCGCTTTCCCTTTAGCAAGCTAATTGTCACAATCACCGACTTAGAACTGCCCCTTTAACACACACACGGAGACGTAGTAAAGGCTAACTATGTTTATTGAGTAAAACAAATCCAAAAAAGCAATTCACTTTAAAAAGTTCATAGAATAGAGCAATCAGCACGAAGCTGCAGTTCAGTAAAGTAAGCAAAGTTCCAAAAGGTAGATTCAAAGGCAAACGTGGTAAAAAGCTTGGCAAGGCTCCCGGATTCAATCCGGAACGAAGCAAGGGATCCGCACTAATGCGAATCGGAATCAAGGCAAGGTCTTGGTCTAAGGCGAGCCAAACTAGGCCCCAGGATTCGCTCCGCTTCACGCCCTTCAGATCAGACGTGGCCGGAGAACTGAAGATCAGTTCCCACGGGGCCGTTCTTAATCCTCGGCCGGGACCCCGACGATCTAGGGCCAGCGTCTCCACTCTCTACTCTCCGAACGGCGACGGTCTCGCGACAGAAGCCAGCACCTGCTTGCCTCCTCTATGTCCCTGCGCCTGTTATGAGAACGGCCCTGCTCTTCCAGTCCAGTATCGCTATCTTCCTGAGAAGCAGCCTCCCCCGGAGTTTCCCAGCCGCTAGCCTCCATCTGCTGCCCGGCCAGCTCTTGGGAACCTCGGCCGTTTGGGAATTCATAACTATCTCCGCTATCTGCTTCGCTGCCTCCCATCTCCACCTGGTCCGCTCCTTCCCGGGAGAATGCTCCCACTCGAGATCCCAGGCTAAACTCTCTACAGGTGAAATGGGCAAAGGCACGGCTGACCAATCTTGCTCTGGGCCTTCCAACTCATCCTCCGAGTCCTTCCAGCCTGTGCGGGTCCCAATGCCAACGGACCCCGGCGCATCACCCCCAGTGGCACGAACGAGCCCATGGGTGCTACACTAATAATACAATTTGCAAACCTATTTGTAAGGTTGTTCTAATTTATTTATTTACTTTATTTCTATTCCGCCCTTCTCACATTTAGACACACAAACACACAAGACAGACAGAGGCAATTTAACATCTGGCCACCAGGGAGCTGTTGCACTCCTTCATTCCTCAGCGTGTTTCCTGGAGATCTTTTTTATGGCCTTGCAAATCAGTTAAATGTAGCCTCCCCACTAAGTGGTACCTTAATTTCCTACTTGACAGATGCAACTGTCTTTCGGGTTGCAAAGGTCAACAACAGGCTAGACAATAGGTCGAGAGCCCACCTCGACCCGGGCAGGCCTCGAACTCATGACCATCTGGTCAGTAGAGATACCCAGCCAGCTGCGCCACATTCCTGGTGCTACCCAAAGCTGTCTTTCACTTTGTTTTGCTCCTGTTTCCGCAAGGCAGCTTCTTCATGTGCCTGCTTGCCATCTTTTCCATTAGAACAAGCCTATGATTGTCCCTTATATGTGCCATTTATCAAGCTTTTCCTATGGTGCTAAGCAGGGCCTCAGTGTCGGTCTTTCCCTTTCCCTAGGTCTCTATAAACTTCGGCCCTTACTTCAAATACCCTCCAAGAGATATCAGCTACCGCCCGGTAAGTAAGAGAAGATAATAGTTTGAACACCGGCCCTTCGCGGAGATGTAAGCGGAGCTTTGTATTTGCCTCCAAAGGTTTGAGCAAGATCGAGAAAAGCAGGCGTAGGCTTCCCTTTGGGGGGGTGGGGCTGCTCCCTGGCAGCACCCTGGGGAAAGGCCGTCTGCTTTATTTTAAACTGGCTTGGGTACCCAGCATTACCTGGGTTACTTGGAACAGTCAACATGAGCGGTGGATGGGCTTCAGTGGGCGGGGCTGAGGCCCGTCTACCGCTCATGCCCCTCCTCCTCTGCGCGGCCTCAGTGAGCGAGGGGCAGGAGTCATGGCGGAGAGCAGTGCTGGGGATGGGGACAACCCTCCGCCATAACTCCCGCCATGACTCCCCCCCCCCTTTCGCTCACTGAGGCCGCACGGAGGAGGAGCAGGAACTGGAGAAGGAGCAGTGGACGGGCTTCAGCCCCGCCCACTGAAGCCCGTCCACCGCTCATGCTCCTTCTCCTCAACGTGGCCTCTGCGGGCGGGGCCGGAGTCATGGCGGGAGCGCGCTGGGGACAGGGGCCGCTCTCCGCCATGACTCCGGCCATGACTCAATTAGACACGAGCAAGCTTCTGCTGGTGGGAAGGGGGCGGGGCCCGACCGACGTCACCCTTCCCGCCTCCCTCCCCCTCCCTCGATTGGAGGCTGGCTGGGAAACGGCCAAGAGGCGGCACCCCGGCCCCTTCTTCTTTTTCTTCACCGCCACCCGGCCCTTCCTTCTCCTCCTCCTCCTCCAAGCAGCAGGAGTTCGGCAAGAGGGGAGAAAGGGGGGGGGAGACGCTTTTTGCGGCCCACCCGTAGTGTGCCACGGAAGAGCGGTTGGGAAACACTGATCTAGAGAAGGAAACTAGAACCAAACCTATCACCTGAGGGACCTCGCTGCCACCATCCCAGCTTGCTAGGCCCCGGCAGAAGAACCTTTGGTTTAAAGCAGGGCTGTCCAACTTCTACCAGCCCAAGGGCCGGAATTCCCGGTGACTGATCAGGTGGCGGGGCATGCCGCAGCGGGGGACATGATCGCTGCGGGGGCTGATTGCGGGGGCCGATCGCGGGCGATTTCTCCCAGTTCTGCCGCCCTGGCTGACGTTGTAGGAGGAGGGCGGAGCTAGGGAGGGCTCCCCTTGGCCCCTCCTCCCACAGCGTCAGCCAGGGCGGCAGAAGCGGCGATTTCTCCGGTTCTGCCGCCCTGGCTGACGCTATGAGAGAGAGGAGGAGCTAGGAGGGCTCCCCCTTGCCCCTCCCTCACAGCGTCAGCCAGGGCGGCAGAAGCGGCGATTTCTCCCAGTTCTGCCGCCCTGGCTGGCGTTGTAGGAGAGAGGCGGAGCTAAGGAGGGCTCCCCATGGCCCCTCCCTCCCACAGCGTCAGCCAGGGCGGCAGAGAGCGGCGATTTCTCCCAGTTCTTCTGCCCTGGCTGGCGTTGTAGGAGGAGGAGGGGCGGAGCTAGGAGGGCTCCCCTGGGCCCCTCCCTCCCACAGCGTCAGCCAGGGCGGCAGAAGCGGCGATTTCTCCCAGTTCTGCTACCCTGGCTGACGTTGTAGGAGGGAGGGTGGAGCTAAGGAGGGCTCCCCTTGGCCCCTCCCTCCCACAGCGTCAGCCAGGGCGGCAGAAGCGGCGATTTCTCCCGGTTCTGCCGCCCTGGCTGACGTTGTAGGAGGAGGGGCGGAGCTAAGGGGGGCTCCCCTTGGCCCCTCCCTCCCACAGCGTCAGCCAGGGCGGCAGAAGCGGAGCGATTTCTCCCAGTTCTGCTGCCCTGGCTGACGTTGTAGGAGGGAGGGCGGAGCTAGGGGGCTCCCTTGGCCCCTCCCTCCCAGCAGCGTCAGCCAGGGCGGCAGAGGAGCGGCGATTTCCCCAGTTCTGCTGCTGCCCTGGCTGGACCCTGGCTGACGTTGTTTCTCCCAGGAGGAGGGAGGGTGGAGCTAAGGAGGGCTCCCCTTGGCCCTCCCTCACACAGCGTCAGCCAGGGTGGCAGAAGCGGCGATTTCTCCCAGTTCTGCTGCCCTGGCTGACGTTGTAGAGAGAGGGCGGAGCTGGGAGGGCTCCCCTTGGCCCCTCCCTCCCACAGCGTCAGCCAGGGCGGCAGAAGCGGCGATTTCTCCCAGTTCTGCTGCCCTGGCTGACGTTGTAGGAGGAGGGCTCCCTTGGCCCCTCAGCGTCAGCCAGGAGGGCTCTGGCTGACCCTCTCCTTGGCCCCTCCCTCACAGCGTCAGCCAGGGCGGCAGGATTTCTCCCAGTTCTGCTGCGGCTGACGCGTGTAGGAGGGAGGGAGGGGGAGCTCTCCCAGTTCTGCCCCTCCATCACACAGCCAGCCAGGGCGGCAGAAGCGGCGATTTCTCCCAGTTCTGCTGCCCTGGCTGACGTTGTAGGAGGGAGGGTGGAGCTTCTGCCCCTGGCTGGCGTTAGCAGGAGGAGGCGGAGCCTAGGAGGGCTCCCCTTGGCCCCTCCAAGGAGGGCTCTCCCAGTTGGCCCCTCCCTCAGCACAGGCCCTCCCTCACACAGTCAGCCAGGGTGGGCAGTTCTGCTGCCCTGGCTGGCGCGCGATTTCTCCCAGTTCTGCTGCCCTGGCTGACGTGACGTTGAGGGAGGGCGGGGCTCCCTTGGTCAGCCAGGCGGAGGGCTCCTCCCAGCCCTCCCTCCTGACGTTGTAGGAGGGGGCACAGCGTCCAGCCAGGGCGGCAGAAGCGGCGATTTCTCCCAGTTCTGCTGCCCTGGCTGACGTTGTAGGAGGGGAGGGGCGGAGCCAAGGAGGGCTCCCCTTGGCCCCTCCCTCCCAGCCAGGCGTCAGCCAGGTTCTGGCAGAAGGAGGGGGCGATTTCTCCCAGTTCTGCTGCCCTGGCTGAGAAGCGTTGTTCTGGGCTGAGGGAGGGTGGAGCTAAGGAGGGCTCCCTCCCAGTTCTGCCCCTCCCGTTCCCACAGCGTCAGCCAGGGCGGCAGAAGCGGCGATTTCTCCCAGTTCTGCTGCCCTGGCTGACGTTGTAGGAGGGAGGGCGGAGCTAAGGAGGGCTCCCCTTGGCCCCTCCCTCCCACAGCGGCAGCCAGGGCGTCAGAAGCGCGATTTCTCCCAGTTCTGCCGCCCTGGCTGGTAGTGGGGCGGGAGGGAGGGCGGAGCTTTCTCCCAGTTCTGGAGGGCTCCTTGGCCCCTCCCTCCCACAGTGTCAGCCAGGGCGGCAGAAGCGGCGATTTCTCCCAGTTCTGCCGCCCTGGCTGACGCTGTAGGAGGGAGGGGGAGCTAGGAGGGCTCCCTTGGCCCCTCCCTCCCACAGCGGCCAGCCAGGGCGGCAGAAGCGGCGATTTCTCCCTCCCCGGTTCTGCCGCCCCTGGCTGACGTTGTAGGAGGGAGGGCGGAGCTAGGGGCTCCCCATGGCCCCTCCTCCTCCCACAGCGTCAGCCAGGCGGCAGAAGCGGCGATTTTCCTGGTTCTGCCGCCCTGGCTGACGTTGTAGGAGGAGGGCGGAGCTAAGGGGGCTCCCATGGCCCCTCCTCTCCCACAGCGTCAGCCAGGGCGGCAGAAGCGCGATTTTTCCCTAGTTCTGCCGCCCTGGCTGACGTTGTAGGAGGGAGGCGGAGCTGAGGGGCTCCCTTGGCCCCTCCCACAGCGTCAGGGTGGTAGAAGCGGCGCGCGCATGCGCACTTTTTTTGGGATATTTTTTTAAAAATTCAGGATTTTTTTTATTTTTATTTTTATTGCAGGAGGGTATGGGGGCCGGATCCAAGGGGCTGGCGGGCCGTGTGCGGCCCGCAGGCCACCTGTTGGACAGCCCTGGTTTAAAGGGTGAGGCCAGTTCTGTGCATGCTGCGTTCCGCCAAAAAAATCCATTGCACAGGCTCGAAGGACACATCCAACCCACGAATCATCAATCGCTTGGAGAAAGCGTGGGATGAGTCCTTCCTGAATCTTCGTTTGCGAAGAAAAGTCAAGAATACAGTTTTGGAAGCTGAGTGTTAACAATGGGTCAGTCCTGCCAGCAGCCAAGGTCTGAAACTTGGTGTCAAAGATGGCCTCCCCTGAGCACACAAAGATTGCTTGGTTCCTGTGGGGTTTTTTTAAGCATTTCTATAAGTACAAAGACATAAACTCTTCTCCTTTTGAAGGCCGCTGTGGGCTGCAGTTCACACATTTCACAAGTATTGGCAGAAATACCTGGTCTTTCCTTGTCACCTTCGCATTAATCCGGGACCCCCCACCTTTCCCCCTTCCTCCCCCAGGTCAGCGACATGGGCTGGGTCGCGGTGGTGGAGCACACTCTGGCCGACGTCCTGTATCACGTTGAAACAGAAGTTGACGGGCGACGGAGCCCACCTTGGGAGCCTTGAGGGACATCGGGAGTTTTTTTTGTTTTTTTACAAAACCAAAACAGTATCACTGGATGTAAAGTGGAAATGGAATAAATCTGGTTTTTTTAAAAAATAAATAAATCTGGAATTAGTCAGATGCTGAATTGGTTCCTTCTGGCAACATGTGGGGAGGGTCGGTCATTGGCTTATTCATAGAAATCACTTCAAGGTAAAGGAAGAAACAGAAGCGCACTCCTTCCAAAATGCCCCTCTGCATAAGGGGGAAAGGCTCCAGAAAAGAGAGGCATCGATACCTGCTTCTTGGCCGGGGGTGAGGCTGGGTGGCCCACGAGGTGCCTTCCAAATCTATGGTTTTATGGAGCCTAAGCAATACATGCGGATTAACAGCTTTTTGCGCCCTAGGCCACACTTGGGAGTTATGCCCCCTTTAAACCAACCTCTACCGCACCCCCAGCTCTCCCCCTGCCTCGCCGTCCTGTGCCAATGGGGCTGAGGGAAAGGTGCGCGTGCTGTCACTGAAGAGAAGGGAACGGGCCCCTTTTGTGTGGCGGGGAGTGAGTTCGTTACCCCTCGGGAAGGAGGCAGAGGAAGGCGAGCGAGTGGCGCAGAGCCGAGGCCCAACGGGACGGGGAAAGCCGGACTGGGTCCAGAGCATGCTCTTTGTCCGGGGCGGCGGCTTCAGAGGCGGCCCCACGTGCGGCCCATGGCCCAGCGGCTGCAGAGAGTCGGGGCCTTCCTCCGCCTCAGGCTCCCCTCTGGGCCTCCATGCCGCACGCCGCCCTGCGAAGGAAGCCGCTCCGAGCCAGGCCAGACCAGACGCCCCCTCCCCTCAGGCGCAGAAGCAGCGGCGTAGATGGATGGGCTGAGGCTGACGCAACAAGCATGAGCGCTGCCTCCGCGGAGCCCGGCCTTGGCTCCGCCTCCTTTTGGGCACCAGGTGGCAGGAGCCAATCGCAGCACGATTGTAAAATTATTTTATAACTTTTTTTTAGTCTGTGATCTGCGCCCCCCTCGGCTTGCACCCCTAGGCCATGGCCTAGGTTAGCCCTATCGCTTTGAGGAGCCACAACTTCCGTGATTCCACTCCTTTCAGTCACTGGCCAGTCTCCAAAAGCAAGACGCTCCAAAAGGAAGGTAGCGTGACTGTTAAATTATCCCAATGGCTCTGCCAGAATCATAAGCTTTGTTTGTGCCCGGCCGCATCTCCCCGGAGGGTCTCAGGGCGGCATGGGTGGGGGAAAGGCCGCCGGTTGATGGGAGGGCTTCCCCCTAAAATTTGTCTTAAAACAGCATTTCCCAACCTGGGTGCCGCGAGAGGGTGTGAGAGGGGTTGCCAAAGACTATTGGACAACACAGTATTTTATGTTGGTCATGAGGGTTCTGTGTGGGAGGTTTGGCCCAATTCTCTTGGCGGGGTTCAGAATTCTCTGATTGTAGGTGAACTATAAATCCTTGGACCGCGGGAAGATCAAACCAGTCCGTGCTCCAGGTAATAATGCTCGACTACTCACTGGAGGGAAGGATATTTGAGGCAAAAATGAAGTATTTTGGCCACATAATGAGAAGAAGATGCTGGGCAAAATGGAAGGAAAAAGGAAGAGGGGCCGACCAAGGGCAAGATGGATGGGTGGTATCCTTGAAGGGACTGGCTTGGCCTTGAAGCAGCTGGGAGTGACGACAGCAGGGGCTGGTCCATGAGGTCACAAAGGGTCAGAAATGACTGAACCAATAAACAACAAACTATATCCATCCATATATACACACCAATGTACCTCAGCAGTATATTTTTATTTATTTATTTATTTATTTCGACCCCCCCACCCCACCTTCCCGAAAAGTCTCAGGGTGGTTCACAGCAATGAACAACAAAACACAACATACTTGAAAACATAATAAAAACAGATTAAGACCAGAGTAGGGGTCACGGCTTAGAGATTGAACGCCTGGCGGAACAGGTTGGTCTTGCCGGCCCTCCGAAAGGCCCGCAGATCAGTTATTGTTCGTGCCTCCTCCGGGAGGGCGTTCCAAAGGGTAGGCGCTGCTGCAGAAAAAGTGCGCTGCCGCATCGATGACAAGCGGCAGATCTTAAGTGATGGAACCTCTAGTAGGTTTTGATCCACAGACCGTAGCGGTCTCTGGGGAACGTGCAGGGAAAGGCGGTCCTTCAGACACACTGGCCCCAGGCCATGCAAGGCCTTAAAGGTTAGCACCAGCACTTTGAAGGCAATCCGGTGCTCGATAGGGAGCCAGTGCAAGCGCTGTAGGACTGGTGTGATGTGGCACGGTAGTGCCACACAAACCAGTAGTCGAGCCGCAACGTTTTGCACTATCTTCAGTTTCCGGATTACCGACAAAGGAAGGCCAATGTAAAGGGCGTTACAGTAGTCCAGTCTCGAGATGACCATGGCCTGGATTGCCGTGGCCAGGTCGTCACCGGAAAGGTAGGGCGCCAGCCTCCTCGCCTGGCGCAGGTGGAAAAACGCTGCTCTGCTCACGGTAGAGACCTGAGCCTCCATCGTCAGCAGTGGGTCCAATTGGACCCCCAGGATTTTAACCAGAGGCGATGGGCTAACCACCTCACCGTCCATTATTGGCAGCCGGAGCTCCCCGGGCGACCCAGCCACAGGACCTCCGTCTTTGACGGGTTCACCTTCAACCTGCTAGTCCGTAGCCACCCAGTCACGGCTTCCAGGCACTGATGGAAATAATCGGGTACAGAGTCCGGCCGGCCTTCCATCCTCAGCAGCAGCTGGGTGTCATCAGCGTAGTGATGGCACTCCAGACCAAAGCTACGCACCATTTGGGCCAGTGGATGCATATAGGTGTTAAATAATAGAGGGGAGGGGATAACCCCTTGGGGGACCCCACAGCAGGAGTGTTGACGTTACAATTATAAATACCAGCAGGGCCCCCTAGTGGCGCAGCATGTTAAATTGCTAAGCAGCAGAACCTGCTGACTGAAAGGTCAGAGGTTCAAATCTGGGGAGCGGGGCTGAGCTTCCGCTGTTAGGCTCAGCTTCTGCCAACCTAGCAGTTCGAAAACACGCAAGTGTGGGTAGATCAATAGGTACTGCTTTTGCAGGACGGTAACAGCACTCCATGCAGTCACGCCGGCTACATGATCTTGGAGGTGTCTATGGACAACGCTGGCTCTTCGGCTTAGAAATGGAGATGAGCACCAGAGTCCCAGAGTCAGACACGACTAGACTTAATGTCAGGGGACGGAAACCTGCACCTTTACCATTATTATTTCATTATCTTGGAAATACAGTTAAGCAGGGCGACACCACCACAAATGCTGACAGTGTGCCTGAAAGGACGACAGAAGAGTGGGACCATAGCATTGCAAACCTATCACCAGGATCCCAAGTTGACCTCTTGCAACATGGAATGACTGTGTTTTGGATGCATCTTCAGTGCCGTGAACGTGAAACCTTGTGCTTTCAGGCGAAGACAAAACATAACGGAGTCTCACGCAACATTTTTTTTTTTTTAGAGTATTTTTTATTAGGTTATTTTTCACATTATTTTAAGACAAGGAGTGGGTTGGGACGGGGTAGGTGGGGATGGGGGAAAGATACAACATATATACAGTATACACACATATTCTATCTTCCAGTTCGGATCTTCGTAAAGCTTTACATCCTTGAGATTTAATTACTCATTACTGATTTCACCTAGGAGTCCAATTTCTCCAGGTATAACCGCACAGGTTGCCAGTTTGCCTTTGCCTTTTCACTCCTATCGTATGTCTTGCTGTACAGTTCATCAGATTCCATCAGTTCTCTTAGTTTATTCCACCACTCTACCATTTGTGGTGGCTCCTCATTCTTCCATTTTTTGGCGAATACAAGCCTAGCCGCCGCTGTTATAAAGTAAAAATAATTTAACCTTATTTGCGTCCCACCCTTCCTCCATAAGATTTAACAGGTAAACTTCGGCTTTAAGATCAAACTTGTCTTGCAGGATTTTTTGGGTCTGTCTGTGTATCTCCTTCCAGAATCGCTGTGCCTTACTGCACAACCACCAACAGTGGATATAAGTTCCAATATGGGACTTACATCTCCAGCAGGTACTGTTGGCCTTTGGATAGAACTTAGCTATTTTCCATGGGGTCATATGCCACCTAAAAAACATTTTATACCAATTCTCCGCTGGTGCTGTTGATCCCAAAATCCTATTAGTCCTTCTCCAAGCTTTTTCCCAGTCTTGTAGCAAAATGCTATGTCCCACATCTTGTGCCCATTCTATCATTACGTTTTTGATCGATTCCGGTTCTGTATCCAGCTCCAATAATTTACCATATATACTTTTAATATGTTTTTTCTTTTGTTTGAGTACCCTGTCCCACATATTTTCTTCAAAATTAAAGTCTCTCTTACAGTCTTCTCTGAAGTAATCCTTCAGCTGCATATATTGGTACCAGGATATCTCTATTCCTGTTAGTCTTAATTCTTCTATATCTTTCAATTCCCACTTTGAGCCCTGTTTTCGGATCAGTAATTTATAAGTATACCACTTTGCCATGGGTATCTCTTTCTTATGTTGCGCCTCCAAGGGGGAGACCCATAATGGGGTCTTTTTATATAATTGCTCCTTGTATTTATTCCATACTTTGAGTATGGCCGCTCTGATGTGGTGGTTATTAAATGCTTTTTCTATTTTCGATTTCCGTACCACATGTACGCGTGCCATCCCCTGTTCGTGTTAAACCCCTCTAGATTAAGTAGTCTTGTTTTTGGAGTGTGGCCCAGTCCTTCGCCCAAGTGAGGGCCGCAGCCTCGCAATAATATAACTGGAGGTTCGGTAAGGCTAGTCCTCCCTCTCCCTTTGTCTGTTAAAATTTGAAATTTAATCCTGGGCTTCCTCCCCTCCCAAATAAATTTTGTGATATCTGTCTTCCATGTCTTGAAATCATAAGCCGTCCTCAAAATGGGTATTGATTGAAACAAAAAAATCATTCTCGGGAGCACGTCCATCTTTATAACTGCTATCCTGCCTAGCAGATTGAGATTCAGAAATCTCCAACTCTCTAGCTTTCTCTTGATGTGCTTCCATGTTTGTCCGTAATTGTTTTTCAGAAGTTGGTTGTTCTTCATCGTCAATACTATGCCCAGGTATTTAACTTGCTTTGCGATCTGAACCTTAGAAGTCTCTCTCTCACGCAACATATTAAATCACTTTTTTTCCATTTTTTTTTATTTTCTGAAGTGTAGATTGACAAAGTTGGGATTGTAAAAAAATGTAAATTTTTTTGGTCACATAACTTGAAATTAGACTTTACATGTCACAATTTGCAGTTTTTTTGCTTCTGAGATACGTGACTATCATAAACATCATACATGCAATGTAAGGACAACTATTAATGTTACTGGTTTTTTCGAACTTCACTAGAAAAAAAGTCTGTTTTAGGTTTTTTTAGACACAGAGAAAGCTTTTGCTAACTTGGTTGCTGTGAGTTTTCTGGGCTGTATGGCCATGTTCCAGAAGCATTCTCTCCTGACGTTTTGCCCAAATCTAAAATAATAAGACTCAGGTTTAAAAGGAATTGTGACAAAACAACGTCAATTAAAAATACGAATTAAGAACAGGCATGGGCAAACTGTGTCCCTCTAGGTGTTTTGGACAAGCGGCTGAGGGGGAAAAGGAAGGGGCCTGAGGCTGTTAGGAATGGTGGGAGTTGGAGTCCAAAACACCTGGAGGGACACAGTTGTCCAATGAATAAGCTAGCTTGACCTACTAATTTGCATATGGTTTCTGATTGGCCAGCCTCAATATTCTGACATTCTTAAACGACTGAGGGGAGAAAGGAAAGGGCCTGAGGCTGTTAGGAATGGTGGGAGTTGGAGTCCAAAGCACCTGGAGGGACACAGTTGTCCAATGAATAAACTAGCTTGACCTACTAATTTGCATAGGGTGTCTGATTGGCCAGCCTCAATATTTTGACATTCTTAAACGACTGAGGGGAGAAAGGAAAGGGCCTGAGGCTGTTAGGAATGGTGGGAGTTGGAGTCCAAAGCACCTGGAGGGACACAGTTGTCCAATGAATAAACTAGCTTGACCTACTAATTTGCATATGGTTTCTGATTGGCCAGCCTCAATATTCTGACATTCTTAAACGACTGAGGGGGGAAAGGAAAGGGCCTGAGGCTGTTAGGAATGGTGGGAGTTGGAGTTTGCCCATGTCTGTCTTAGAGGGACAATGAGTTGACTACTCTTCCAAACTTCCAAGTAGAAATAAAGAGGATTTAATATTTTTTTGCTTCACAATCATAAAGAATTTAAAACGACTATGAAAAAGTCTGGAAGGGAATCAAAGACGACTTCGAAAAATTAGGAAAGTTGAACGTATCCTTCTGTGTAGAAAGAAATCGGAAGTAAGCTAGTACCTGGAAGAGTAGCTATGAAGGCAGGAGCGACGGT
>JARBWK010001663.1:0-17914 GCA_030556195.1 Anolis apletophallus | reverse complement strand
TAGGTTTAAATAGCTTTTTATAAAGCTATTTTTGATGTTTTCCATTTTGCTCAATACAATGAGTGCCAAAACAGGTGAGACGAAAGGGTGCTTAGGGTATTGGCAAATTTAATGGGAGACTCCCAGTAGGGAGCCCGTTGACAATAGGGTGAGGAAATGTTCCCATGAATAGAATCAGATCCTATCAAGAAAACCCCATATGTTCTGTGTGTCATCTCATGGTATTGTGAAGGGATTATCTGAACTAACATACCACCATCCACTGAGATTTGTGTGCATGGTGCTTGTGCAACATTTGAAGTGTTAATGGAAGGTGGCTAAAAATAAAGATATGTGGTCAACAAAAAGCTCTATCAATCTCTATGGAGCCACAGACCTCGGTTTCATCCTTTTTCGGGTCTGGATTCTGATAACAAACTGTTGTCTGAGCAGTATTTCTATATTCCAAACATTTGGAGAGTTGCCATTGCCTTACTACAAGCTTACACCCGAAGACGAAACTATCTAAGACAGAATAGCAACCACTATCCCACACTCACTTGACAAGGCTCATAGTATCTAAAGCAGGCCTGGGCAAACTTCGCCCCTCCAGGTGTTTTGGACTTCAACTCCCACAATTCCTAACAGCTAGTAGGCTGTTAGGAATTGTGGGAGTTGGAGTCCAAAACATTTGGAGGGCCAAAGTTTGCCCAGGCCTGATCTAAAGCCTAGCAAGTCATTTTGGCACATAGTTTAAAATCCTACAACCACCTAACAGCATGCCGCCTTTTAAAGACTTCCCAAATCTCCTTCCTGAGGTAATAATCTCATTCTACATAATTGTTGGGCCAGCCCCATAAGAGCACTTACTTTCTCAGTGAACTCGCAAAACAATGGACAAACATCCTTTTGCAGAACAACCGTATACTTGATCATCTTTCCTTATTCAGTCAGAGTTTAGAGACAGAATTATATGATACAACAATGAGATGACTAGGATCCATTCATGTGTTTCAGTTGTAATACTTCTTCTTCCTTCATTTCTACAGTGGCCTTTCTTCTGTTTGGCAGCCGTAAAGTGATGACTATTTCCAAGACTAGACAAATGGAATGGGTGCAAAGAAAAGTGCAGCATTTTATCATCTTGTTGAGTGAATGCCTAAAATTTTAAATGGGCTTGTGGCTTTATGTGTACATAGATGTTAGGAAGACCACTTCCTAGCAATGCAAATAGATGCCCATAATTGCCCCCGCCTGTGGAAGTGTTTGGCATCATTTTACAGACTACATTTTTGGAAAAGACATATATATATGGCTTTCCTGTTCCTGTGCCAGCCAACCAGCTGGTCCAGAGGAAAGTACTGCTTGGGGCATGTTGCACTCAGATTGCAGTGTCTGCATTATTTCTAATGTTCTTTAGGAACAACTCAAGATATTGCATATAATTATAGCCCAAAAAGCCATCACATACCAGGGCCTGCCTCTCTATTATAACCCATTGGAATTTCTAGCTTTGAACCAGAGCTCCCTCTTGAGGCTTCTGCCACTAAATGATTTTTTTTAAAAAAATAATGCAGGAAAGCATTTTCAGTGGGATTTGCTGTAACTCTTTCCCTGGAAACATGCCAGGATTTCTTTATGTTTGACTTTTGGGAGCCAAGTAAGTAGACAATGGCAAGTTTGGGGGATTTTAATTGAGCTTCTAGAGATGTTATTTGCTTTGTAATGTCTTGTTAGCATTTTGCATCTTCAGGATGAAAGACTCAACGTAACCACTACCAGGCATCAACCAGAAAATTACTATTCTCTTGATTCTGAAACTTTTGCAAAAGATCAGTGCGTGCACTTCCTCCCCAGTATCTGGGGGAAAAGAGGCCTTACGGATTATTTTGGAATACAACAAGTCTTCCTTGGCTGGTATGATAGATAGAAAGTTTCTTCGTCTAGAAATATTGACACTTTCCCTAAACGTATAAGCTTCCATGAGCTTATCTTTAAAAAGGATTACTGAACTATGCACACCAGTGAACCAAATAAAAAGGAAATATACTTGCATTTTCATTTATGTGGACTGTGCCATGGGAAAATACTGTGAATACTGCCAGTAGTGTTCCAGTGGCAGGAAATAACTTATTGTTTGTCTTTTGTTTCATGATACATACCATTCAACATTTCAGAGATGAAAACCAAGACAGGTGGCCAAACAACATCAGAGTATGGTAGAAGTTATTAATGATGAAGCACACATATGGTAGGAGGGGATGTATTCATTTTACTTGAATCTAGAGGGAAGAACAAAATTCTGCTGCCTCCTCTGTTCGCCTCTTTACTAAGTTCATTGAATCCAAATTCGCTTTGCACTCTGAATTCCTTTTTACAACAATTAAGTTAGATGAGGACCAAGAGGGAAAGAGAGAGGAGGAGAGGAAAATGGAGAATTTTCAAAGCAGCTGAAAAGTAAGATGATAGAGGATTAATTGGGACTGTTCTTTCCAAAACAGGAAAGTTGAAGGGCATGATAACATGAGATGTATATATGATCTTTTTATAGGCTGGAGTAAGGAGTTTATCACATGAGGCAGGCGAACTGGCACCATAGCCGGACTGTCACCTTTGGTAATGGGGCCTCCCAATTATTCTTATGTCTCTAGCTATTAATAATAGGCAGTATGTGTCCCACTCCAACATTATTCTTGTGACACAAGCTATTAATGGGTGAAGTCCACCAATAACTCCCAATCCTGCAATGTTCCCATCATCTATCTTGGTGTGATGGATCTCTTCTGCTTCTGTGCTGGCATTCCCGCAGTAAAGTGGCATAAAGAATGGGATTCTCTTCTTCTCCTCTCCCTAATTCCAAGATGGCTGTTTCCTTTTATTTTTACTTACATTTGCCTTTTTTGGTTTTTTTTAAAAAATTATATTTATTGGGGGTTTTCCATAAACAAACAGTGAAAGTGGGTGAACAGTTTCAAATAGAGGACAGTAGGAAAGATAAAGGAGAGGCTGAGAGTAATGATGGGAGGGGGTAGAGGGAGTGGGAAGGGGGTGCTGGGGGGTTGGTAACAAGGGATGGGGGGTAGAAGGGGGAAGAGTCAGGGGCGGTGAAGGAGGCTGTTTGATCCGAGTTCTGGGAGGGCTAATGATGAGTAATGGTGGATGGAAGAGATAAGGATAGGAGTGACTTGTTTCCTTCTAAGGTCCTCGTTTGTGGGCGCTCCTTGTTGCCCTCTTGCAGTCTCCCTCCTTGTTAAGCTGGACGTTCCTTTTACCTGGTCTTCCTTTTAGGCTCTTTTCCCTTCTTTTTTTCTCCCGAGATGGGTCTTCATATTCCTCTGCATCTTGGAGCAGTCTGTTGTGCTTAGTTTTTGTCCTTTCCAGCGTTTGGTGGCCATTATCTGTTCCCGGTCTTCCAACATAGCCGTACCCCATGCCCCTTCACGGCCCTCAGCCTCCATTCTAACCGTTCTCCCTAGGTGATTCGAGGCCTTCCGTATCCATCCCCAGGATGCCACATCTCGTAGGCCTGAAGTACGCCTCAAGAGAGTAAGGGCAGTTTTCTTTAGGTTTTTCTCTCTTCCTTGTTGGATTGTTCCCGCCCCAGCTTCTCTTTCTATTGGGCTGTGTCCCATTCTTTTTGCCGTCCTGCTTATCTGCATCCAGGCTGGGGCTCTTGGGTGTTGCCGCGGCCCCTTGATTTTTCCCCTCTTCTTTTTTCTGGGGAGCCGAGGTGTTAGGGCCCTTCGACATCGTTCTTGCAGCATCCAGCGAGGCTACCTCCCTACTTTTGGGGCGGGGTCCTCTTCCCTCTGATCCTGCCCGCGGCTTTACGTTCTCCTTCCCTCTCTTCTCTCCACTTTCACCTATTGTTGCATTCTCTCCCTTGACCCGGGGTGCGTCTCCTCCCACCTCATAGAAGGTCGACCGCCCTGGCCCTGTGGGGAGCGCCTCTTCATTTGGTTCTGTTCTAACCTGTAGGGAGAGCTCCCGGTTCGCATCCATTTGTTCTTCCTGCCGGGACATTATGGCATCTATCTTCCGTAGGAAGCCGTCTTGGGCTACCCTTATTTTTCGTAGCTCTGCAAGGACATCTCCCAGAGATATTTCCTCCTCTTCTGATCCCTCTTCCTGTCCCATCCTCCACTCTTTTGCTCTTGTGGTATTCACTTTTAATTTATTTATTGTTTGGTTATTTGTTCAGTTGTTCCTGTATTTAGCCTGATAATGCTTTCACTTCTTATGTCTGGCCTTGGTCTCCTTTTGCCTTCCCCTTTTTGGCCCCAATAATACCTTGGTTTTGTCTCCCCTACCTCCTGGAGATGGGGATGTGGGCAGGGGCTTCTGTGGGAGAACCTCCTGTAATCTTGAGGAGAGAGGGGAGTGAGGCCCTTTTCAAAATGGCGCTCCCGCCAAAACTTCCTTCTTCTTCCCCTTATAAACTCTCAGCCGCCATCTTGTGTTCGTTGCCAATCCCTTCTCCCTTTCTCCTGAGTCTGCTGGGTTCTTCTGCTCCCTCCCCGGTCTGGTCAGCTCCACGCACCTTTTTTTCCCTCTCCTTCGTTGGGGGGGGGGGCGATCCCCTGTTCTTGGGTGCCGTTTGCGGCGCCCCCCGGCTTCCCCGCTGGCTTCCCCGCTGCTTTTGCCCCCTTTTTCGTGCCACCGGCTGGTCTCCCGCGCTCACGGCCAGTCCTGGTCCTCTTCTCCTCCTGCCCTTGCTTGGGGGGGAAGGGGAGGGGAGGCCCAGCTGGGCCAGCAGTAAGTGCGGGTCGCCGCCCGCTCCCTGCTCCCCGGCTCGCTCGCCGCTCTGGCCTGGATCAGGGCCCGCTCGATCTCCTCCTCGTGAGGAGGGGGAGACCTCTGGGGCCGCCAGATCCTGCCCACCGGCCAAGCTCCCTCCGGACCTTCTGTCCGCTGGGAGGGAGGGCGTAGATCGCCCTCCGGCCAGAAGAGCAGGCGGCACTTCAAGGAGCCCTCAAAGTGCCCGTCCTGCCGCCATCTTCGCCGGGCCGGAAGTTCCCTTTTTTGGTTTTTAAATGTTGGAATTGCACTAAAAAATCAAGGAACAGCAATAGTGCAAGAAGGTGTTGTTACAACGGTATGCACAATATGATCTCAGGACCATGGATTAGTGAAATGACTCAATTTCACTAATGAAGAAGGGGATGCTACAATGCTCCAGTAGGATTCCTTCCCAGGTAATTCTCAGAGTTTGAGATGCTTGTCTGTTCTAAGGTGAAAACACATGTCTGTGTTTTCAATGGATTAGGAATCTGCTGGTTTTTCCTGTAATAGGCAGTAAGAGCACGTAAAGCTTTGGAGATCTTCTTTTTAACCATTTCAAAGTTCCCTGCTTGGGCTTTGATGGCACGATCATCAGCATAGATAAACCCCCCGTCCCTTCTAGGAGAGGCTGATCATTTGTGTAAATGTTAAACATTGATGGAGCAAGCGCTCCCCCTGAGGCAGGCTGTTCTGTTTTCACCATCGGCTTCTCTGACCCTGGAATTCAACAAAAGCTCCTGTTTTGTATCAGATTTCCTATGAAGTGGGTGAGGTGGTAGTCCTTTGTGATATTATAAGTTTTTCTCAGGAAAAGGCAATGATTTACAGTAACATAGGCTGCTGACAGCTCTATAAAGACAGCTCCTGTAATCTGCTCCCTTTCAAAACCATCTTCTTTGTGTTGAGTCAGGTTCAACTTTTGCATCATGTTATGGGTATTAATGGAATTACTCTATGTATGAATAGAAACGGTGACTGAGAGGGTTAATATGGTACATTTTCACTTTTCCCATAGAAATGAAAAGCAGCCACTTATTGTGAAGGGGGCATTTATGTTTGCAATCAAGAATATCATGGAAGTGTAAGAGCAGAAGTTATCCTCACTCCATGATATGTGAAAAGAAGTGTAAAAGCCTGGGAAAATTTCAGGAAAAATAGCTTATTTTCCAAAACTTTATTCTTCCAGCAAAATTGGGGGAAATGGATTATCAAACATTTCCTTTCTGAATAATGAATAAAATATCTAAGAGAAAGTCTTCATCTATTTATGGCTTCAAAATCATTTCTTTAAAAATAGATGTAAGAAAAAGTATTTTATATAAGACTAAATATGGTATCAGATCATTAGGGTTCCTAATTTGAATTTCAGTGTCCCAATTTTTTAAAAGAAAATGAGGGTATTATGCCTACTTGTCACTATGGGAAAATAAAGGAACCAGAATAATTGCTATTGTTATTGTTTGCTTGTTTGCCTGCTTCTCAGACTGGTAAAACTCTTTAGTTCAGGTATTCATTAGAATTCAGGATGTGGTTGCTCCATCTGTAATAGAAATTTAGCTTGTAATTGTATACTAGATATAACATTAAATTTATCAAACATTATAATGTTATTATGGCAGGTGAAGTGATATACAATACATTTTATATTCTTAAAGTTATGATGTTCCATACGTAAAGGATACTGATATAGGTTTTTGCATTTTCCCTGAAAATCTTCCCCACTCCCCATTCAAAATTTCTGGAAATTTTACATTTCTAATCTGGAACTGATCCATATTGCTGCTCAATTATTTTGCACCAAGAGGAACGATCTAGCATCCTGGCTTCCATTCTGTTGTCACTTCAGAGTGTGACCAGAGAAATAGAACCAATTTTGTTACAAATACATTATACATAGTCTAAACTAGTCTAATATACTTAACCTTGAAATGTATAGGACTCTTTCTAAGCAGGCTGGATGGCTGTTTTTGAACTGAGATCCAGCAATAGATTACCTTCTCAACAGGAATATGAAGCAGAACCGGGAGTTCTAGAACTCCAAGTACCAAGTTAATCTTACCAACGCTGCCCGAACGTGCGGATACTTAGAGGAGGGAAACTCGTGACAACTGTGAAGTAGGGTGAAAAAAACAAAAAGGTTTATTTTCAATCACCAGCTGGAGGGTATTTGCCTACAGAACACAGCTGTAGATAGGGCAAAAGACCCCGTCACATTTCATACAAAGACTTTTATACTCGTAATGGAGTCCATCCAGTTAAACCCTCCCCTTCTTCATGGTTAAAACAATCATAATTGGCTGGTGATTACTGTTGTTACATGACATTTCATTAATCCAATAAACACTAAATAAATCATTTGCATCATGTCTCTGTCATCACTAAATATGAGAACAATAGCTTTCTGTAAACTTTCTTTCACACAGTGCAAGCTATCAATTTTTGCCTCTCTCTGTTCTTTTCTCGTTACTTTTGTCCGGGCTTCCTGCCAGCAGTGAAGATAGGACTTGCCATGCGCACTGATGTTCTCATTCACATTAAGAATCCCATTACTTTCATTAACTCAAACTGCACTGTATTCCCACTCATCTAGCATATATAGTATAACTTGGCACAGAGTGGATTAGAATGTATATAATCAGGGTGTTAGTCTTCTATAACATGTGCCTTATTGATTCCAGGCACCAAAACCCTCTTTTTCAGAGTTGACGCACAGGTAGCATCACTTTCTGACTGTACTTTTTATGCTCGGAAAAGTACCAAACCTGCTTCATTCCAGGATTTCTCTTTTGTGGGAAACCCATCGCAAGGGGTTTCCTACACAAACATCTGGAACACCTATTTAGACCACTTCTTTAGACCAATCAACCCTCCAGTCTCGTGAGACCCCGGGTTTTCCAGTTTTAACAGTATGCACACTCTTCACTGACTCCAAAGAACTCTGTACTGCCTTAGCACAGCATCTTAGTATGATAGGCAGACAGCACATTATGATTAACACTGAACAGACCACCACAATGGTTATCATTACAAGAGAACGCAACCAATGTAAGTTCGGCAGCCAGCCCAACACAGTATTCCAGAAATCACTTGGATCTGAATAAGTTTTCTGTATTTCTCTTGCAGCACCCTGAATTTTACTTAAATCTAGTTCAATCTCTCCAGTCTTATTTATAAAATGACAACACGTTTGATTTAACCACGCACAGAACCCGCCCTCTTTTGAAAGCAGATAATCCAATGCCAGCCTTTGCTGCATTTCCATTTTTGCCAGAGAATTCACTTCTTCCTGCAAAATTAACAAGCCCTCATGGGTGTCATTAGCCAAGGCCTCTAAATCATATGATAACACACGCAACTGCTTTATGTTCCAAGCCACCCCTATCCAAGGGCCTGCAATTGCTACAATCTTCTGGCCTTCTGTTAAGTAAGTTCTGTCAGGATTATAGCCATAACGCTGCACATCCGCAAAAGAGCGTTTCTGAACGTGTAAGTATAGATTAGTCACATGAGTCTCTTTGGGGAGCACCCTCAAGCCCCCTGGTTGCAGGGTACCTAGGGTACAAACTCCAGACCAAACCACAGGAAGCACAGGCATTGCTATCTTTCCACAGATCCATACTATTCCCTCTGGAAGTCCAGTGGCACGATAACCCAAACGTCTAGCAGGCAAATTCTGAACCAGGTTCACTATGGCATCTTCCTGATGATTTCTGAACAGGATGTGGGTGCAATTTGAGCTCTCCCAGCTCCAAGTCCACACTCCTGTTGTCCTTAGACCACACCGGCCTCTGTACCTGCTTTGCACGGTGATCACGTGATCACAAGCAGGATAGGAACCTAGCTCAATCTGTCTAAACAACTCATACATGCCATCTCTCTGACTTCCTGCATAATAGGGACGTGCCTCTTTTTCCCATTTGAAGCACAGGGCAGCTCTTAACACAGGGGCCCGATGTGTGACCATGAACCAAACCCTTCTTGCTGTCTCTGTCCCGTGCTCCTGCTTCCCTTTCGTGCTATTCCACCCCTGCAATGTTAACACCCCAGATGGAACTATTGGCCAACCGGACCTATGGCTTGAAGGCCCCTGGCTGCAAATCCAGCACGAATTTAAACTTAACTCATGTGACATATTAGTTACAAGTTTGTGAAACATATTTTCCTCCCACCCGCCATGTGTCCCAGTAACATACAATGTCAATATCAGAGCCATGAATCCAAACACTGTCTTGACCCTTGCGGAGCGCTTACACCTGTAACTCTGTCCCATTAAGATGCATAGCCACCACCGCAATGAAAGGGCCTTTGGCTCTGTCCATCTTTCTTGCGTTGGACCACCATTTCCCGGATTGGGTGCGATGGTATCAGACGACTCTTCTGTGGCCGTCTGTGTGCCCCTTAAATAGGGCGTTGCAAAGTTTTTGTAATCCTGAGACGAAGGGGGTTGCTTGGATCCACGGAAGACTCCAAAGCAACCGGCGACCTCTTTACCCTCGAGTAATGGATCCAAGGGCGAAGACCTTGGACCTTGACGGCTGTTGGCGTGCTCAGAAGCACGGTATACGGCCCTCTCCATCTCGGCTGCAGCGGACGCAGGTTCCAGTCCTTAACAAGGACTGATTCGCCAACTGAAAAAGAGTGAAGAGAAGTAGACGGGAGAGGAGGTCGCAAATCTGCAGTGTATTGACTAAGTTTCTCTAGCTGTTTCCCTAACATCTGAACATCTTGCAAAGTCTGTTGATGTCCTAACACATGGCTGTCAGAAGTCTGTCCACACATTGGTTTTAAGTTCAAAGGAGGCCTGCCATACAGTCTTTCAAATGGTGACAAGCCTGTCTTCTTATGTGGTGTACACCTGACTCTTAGGAGAGCCAAGGGTAACGCCATTCTCCAATTCAACTTAGTCTCTTGGCAGATCTTTGCTAAACAGTTCTTTAAAGTTCGATTGGCTCTTTCTGCCCTGGCAGAAGATTGCGGGTGATACGCACAATGAAGGCGCCACGTGATTCCCAGCAGCTTACACAGTCCCTGAACCACGTGGTGCACATATGAAGGCCCGTTATCTGAGCCTATCTGCAAAGGCATGCCGAATCTAGGAATAATGTCTTTCATGAGGCCTTTCACTACCTCAGCTGATCGCTCTGTGCGTGTAGGAAAAGCTTCAATCCAACCCGTGTAAGAATCTACAAAAGCAGCAAATAACGGAAGCCTCCGCTCATTGGCATTTCTGTAAAGTCTGTAACTAACACTTCAAAGGGCCAATTCCCTTGATACTGTATCCCAGGCGCTTTCAAAGGCCCCTCTCTTGGGTTATTCTTTGCACATGTCCAGCATCTTTTTGCAGCCAAGGACGTCAGGCTGTGCAGTCCATTGATGTACATCTGTCTTTCCAGGAGCGCTGCCAGGGCGCTTTTCCCTAAATGTGTGTTCTCATGGTAGAACTGTACTATGTGCCACGCTTTTGTCTTAGGAACAAATACGCGGTTGTCTGGCATCTTTATGAAACTATCTTCCCAATCTCCACCCTCACTCAAAGCCCATTCCTCTTCCTCTCTAGTGTAATTGCATTTCTCCACTTTGGGCTCTGAGTCAGTGAGATTTAACATTACAGGTGTGTACTTCTGAGTAGCTACCTCTTTGGCAGTCAGATCCGCTAGCCTGTTTCCCTGAACCACCGGGTCATTGCCCTTTTGATGTGCTTTACAGTGCATCAAAGCCACTTTGCTAGGAAGCCAAACCGCATCCAACAGATCTAACATAGCATCTGCATATTTGACAGCCTTTCCAGCAGAGGTCAAAAAGCCTCTTTCCCTCCACAATGCCCCGTGACAATGAAGCGTTAAAAACGCAAAACGGGAATCTGTATAGATATTAACCCTTTGCCCTTCGGCCAGTTTTAAAGCATGAGTCAGCGCAATCAGCTCAGCCAGTTGGGCCGAAGTCCCAGGGGGTAGGGGCTCCGCTTTGAGCACCCCATCCTCCCAGGAGACAACAGCATAGCCGGCATAACGCACTCCCTCTCTTATAAAACTGGATCCATCCGTGTATAGGGTTAATTCTACCTGTTCCCAAGGGAAATCACGCAAGTCTGGCCTACTGGAATAGACTAAATCCATTGTCTCAATGCAGTCATGTTCTGAGAGGTCTGAAGGGCTAGGCAAAAGTGTTGCCGGATTTAACATGGGACACATCTCTAGGGTAACGAGGGGGTTGTTACACAAGACACCCTCATACTTAGTCAGTCGTTCATTTGTCAGCCAGCGGGGACCCTTGGAATCTAGAAGTGCTTTCACATGATGGGGGACCCTCACTGTGAGTGCTTTTCCAAGTGTAAGCTTGGTGGCTTCTCTAATTAAATCCACCGCAGCTGCAACAGCCCTCAAACAGGGGGGCAGCCCCCTGGCTACCGTGTCTAACTGCTTGGACAGATAAGCTACAGGGCGTTGCCATGTACCTAAAAACTGTGTCAAAACCCCTATAGCAGTCCCATCTCTTTCTGCAGCAAAGAGATAGAACGGCTTCTCCAAATCTGGCAGGCCTAGCGCAGGTGGTGAGATTACAGCTTCTTTCAATATCTGGAAAGCCTGGTCACAACTCTCAGTCCACTCAAAGGGGTCCTTGTTACCCCCTCTGGTAGCTTGGTACAATGGCTTTGCAATGACAGCATAATTAGGAATCCAATGTCTTACATAAGAAGTGGTTCCTAGAAACTCTCTTGTCTGTCTTCTGTCTTTGGGGGTTGGAATGGCACAAATAACTTCCTTCCTTTCAACTTCCAACACTTTACTCCCCTGGGTCAGGCCAAAGCCTAAATATTTAACTTTTTCCTGACACAACTGTGCTTTCTTCTTGGACACTTTATATCCTTTCTCTTCTAGCACTTTCAACAGTTCTAGAGTGTAATGCTCACACCCTGCTTTAGTCTTAGTCCCGACCAACAGGTCATCAACATATTGAAGCCAAAAACCTTCCGCCTCTGGAATTTCAAATTCTGACAAGTCCTGAGCTAAGGCCTGCCCAAAAATACTGGGAGAATTCTTAAAACCTTGCGGAAGTCTACACCATGTGGCCTGACGTTTCTGTCCTCCCTTTGGGGTCTCCCATTGGAAGGCAAAGATGGGTTGAGAGATAGGAGCTAGCCTAATGCAGAAAAATGCATCACGTAAGTCCAATACAGAGAACCAAGCAGCGGTACTTGGTATTAGACTCATCATCACATATGGATTTTGTACAACAGCAGTTAGGGTCACTGTAGCTTGATTGACAGCTCTAAGGTCTTGCACAATGCGATATTTCCCATCTGGCTTGCGTACAGGAAGCAAGGCCGAATTCCAAGCTGACTCACAATGAACAATAATCCCATGACGCAGCAATCTTTGCAACTCTCCTTGGATCCCTTCCACAGCATCTCTGCTTATCGGGTATTGGGCCTTTCTCACGGGAAGCTGACCCTTCCTTATCTCAACTACAACAGGGGCAACATTTATCGCCATTCCTGGCTCATTATCTTCTGCCCAAACCCTGGGAGTTTCCTCCCAACACCAAACTGTATCTTTCTTGGTAACTTGTTGCAATCTAAACAATCTGTATTCTTCTTGCTGTGGGACTGTAAGTTCCAACTGGCCTGTCTCCAAAAATTCCAACCTTGCCCTTATCTTCGCCAAAATGTCTCTCCCAAGAAGGGGATGGGACAATCTGGGACATACAGTAACTTGTGCATAACCTCTCTGCCAGCAATGTTGCACTTTCTTTGCTGTAACAATGGACATTTTTGTGGCCTTCCTGACACGCCAACAATTTTGATGTGCTGACCACTAGGGGGCGCTATTTTCTTGTTCACTACTGATTTATCCGCACCGGTGTCTATTAGGAACTTTATACGTTGACCTTGTACATCTATGGCAATCAATGGCTCCTCTGGGTCAAGTAACAGAAAAGCCTTGCCTATCTTTCAACATTCATCTTCCCATTCTGAGTCTTCCTCTTCTTCCTCCTGCATGGCAGCAGCCACAACAGCCTTCTGATATGGTTTATAACTTCCTTTACCTCTTCCCCTTGGCTTCCCTGAGCCTCTGGCTGTACTTGTCACTTTCTTCACACCTGCATCACTTTCCTCTGACATTTCTTCTACACAATCCCTTTTCCAGTGGCCTTCTTTTCTACAGCGTGCACACTGGTTGCGACCCAACGTAAATTGTCCTCCACTATTTCCTCTTCCTGACCCTCTTCCTCTGCTACTTCCTCTTCCTCTTCCTCTTCCTGACCTTTCTTCAAACATGCTCACCAAGACTCTATATCCTTCTCTCTTTTTCCTCTCTTTCTTCTCCTCTTCTACCTGCTCTCTAGCCATGTACACTTGATCAGCAATGGCCAACAGTTCAGTTAAATTTTTGCCCAAAAATCCTGGCTGCTTTTGGATTTTCTTTCTGATGTCTGGGGATGACTGGGAAATGAAGGAGTGTGTGAGAGCAACTCTCCCATCATTCTGCTCTAAGTTGTAAGGGCTATATTTACGATAAGCTTCCTCCAGACGCTCAAGAAAAGCAGCAGGGGTCTCTATTTTGTCCTGCTGAACTCCTTGTATCTTTTGGATACTAGAAGGCCGGGGAGGGCCTTCCCTAATGGCTTGCAATAAGATTTGCTGAAAGTCTCTAATTCTGTTTCTTTGTTCTGGAATATTTGGATTCCACCCCGGATCTTGTTCTACTGGGAACCTAATATTCCCAAAGGCCACAGCCTCTGTTTGTCCATGTCCCTCTTGTGCTATCAACCTGGCTTGGTTGATGATGCACCGTCTCTCTGCCGCCGTAAAAAGGGCATTTAAAAGTTGCTTGCAGTCCCACCACGTTGGGTCATGAGTAGCCATAACCCCTTCCAAAAGATCCCCCATTGCCCGGGCGGTTCAGAATATGGGGGTGTTATGTTTCCAATTAAAATGTCGGACCTTGAAAACGGAACTATTTGGAACGCTTGTTGAACCCGTTATGGGCATCTAGTAGCGGGACCTGCCGTATAGGACACTGTAGTGCCTCTCTTTCCACCTTTTCTTCCTCCCTTGCTTCCTGCCCCTTTGTCTGGCTTCTAGTCCTCATTGGAGAAGCGGCTCTTCCCACACTATGCCTTCTTCTAGGTGGGTCTGGAGAGCGCCCTGTGGTTCCTGCGGTATCCACGGAACTGCTCCTACGCTTCGGCAGGGGTGGCGTCATCTGCCTCCCTGAAGCTTCGGGGCTTTCATACTCTCTCTCCCTGCCTGGGGGACGCGCTCTCGTCCGGCCAAAAGGAGGGGCGGACGTCTCGCCTCTCCCTCTATCTCTCTGGTTTCTTCAAAGGGGTAATTAATCTTCATGGAAAGAGGGCCTTGGTAAGCAGGCGGCTCTTCAAAGGGCAGGTCCCTTCCTGGAGGGGAAACCGGGCACGCCACTATTGTTGGGTAGTGGAACGGAGGAGCTAGCGCAGGCTGGGACGCTGCTTTGGCAGTCGGAACTGTCCCGCTTGAACCCGCATCTGCTAGTTGCTCTAATTCGAATTGCAAAGTCTGTGGTGAATTTACTGAAGTTAAAACTGGCGCTCCGGGAACCGGAACAAGCTCTGGGCTTGCTGGGAGCGACAGGGCGGGGACAAACTGGATTGGCGCAGCAGGAGAAGGAAGAAGTCTTGGGCTTGCCGGGAATGGCAGGGCGGGGACGATCTGGATTGGTGCGGAAGGAACAGCGGGGACCGCCTCGAATGCGTCACGGCCGTGGACGTCATCTGGGCGGCCGAGCCTGTCCCAATGGTGGGGAACATGGCTGGAGCTTGGGCGGGGGCTCTGGGGCTGGAGTGGGGACGCTGGGGCTGCTTCCCAGGCTCCGGTTGGGGCAATAAACCTCTCTCTCTCTTCTTCTTAGCGGGGGAGTTCTTCTGGCTCCGCTTGGAGCACCGGAGGACTTTTCCCCACTTTTCTGTTTGCAAAGCAAATCTTCCTCTCACGACATTTTGGGCCAGCCCACCACACCCCCTGCAACCATTCGGCTCCCACGCCGCGGAGTAAATCCATTGATCATTTGGATGTACTGCGTGGCAATAATCTGCAAGTTTTGACACTTATCCCAATCCCAGGTTCCTCGCTTGGCCATCCGATCTCTCGGACAGATGGCCAAACTTCTGTGCACAGATTACTAAGTTCAAAAGATTTCATCTCCTGGGTGTTTCCCTCAACTGCTAGCAAACAAAACCTGTCCCAATTGTCTAGCACACACTGCAAAGGGGTCTCTTTCTTCTGCTTTGAGCCTGCACTCCCCATCTCTTCTGCCTTGTCTCAAACCCCACTTCAGTGCTTTCCCCCTTCCCCAGTGTGTTCCCTCAGTGTTAAAGTGCACGAAATAAACTATACTTGCCGATGTCCTGCAGACCCTGGGACTCGCGTCTCGCCTTCCCACGTCACCAACCAAGTTGCGTCGGCTCTCTGGCGATCGGACCTGACGTCGCCTCCGACTCCTCTGCGCGCTTATGCCAGTTTGCTAGCCCTCTTTGGCCGGGCACCACCTTAAGGTGTCCCTGGACTTTCTCTAGCCGGCTCTACAGAGGCCGCTTCCCAGCCAGCCTCTCCCTTCGGGCTTTGCTTTCACCCTCAACGTTAGTTGCAGTCTCACTTGGGTCACCGGCGTTCGTGTGGGGCGATTCAGGCGGCCGGCTCAGTACAAAAATCGGTCAAAAACAGGCGGGGCTGCCCCTTTTCCCAGCCCTCCTGAATGGCCTCACCTTACTAGCCGGGAGCAAGTGCTGTCATCAACGGAGATCACGTTCGTTTCCCTCAACTCAAACCCGTCTAGATATCTTTACCATCACGTCGGGGTCACCAATTGAAGCAGAACCGGGAGTTCTAGAACTCCAAGTACCAAGTTAATCTTACCAACGCTGCCCGAACGTGCGGATACTTAGAGGAGGGAAACTCGTGACAACTGTGAAGTAGGGTGAAAAACAAAAAGGTTTATTTTCAATCACCAGCTGGAGGGTATTTGCCTACAGAACACAGCTGTAGATAGGGCAAAAGACCCCGTCACATTTCATACAAAGACTTTTATACTCGTAATGGAGTCCATCCAGTTAAACCCTCCCCTTCTTCATGGTTAAAACAATCATAATTGGCTGGTGATTACTGTTGTTACATGACATTTCATTAATCCAATAAACACTAAATAAATCATTTGCATCATGTCTCTGTCATCACTAAATATGAGAACAATAGCTTTCTGTAAACTTTCTTTCTCACAGCGCAAGCTATCACTTTTTGCCTCTCTCTGTTCTTTTCTCGTTACTTTTGTCCGGGCTTCCTGCCAGCAGTGAAGATAGGACTTGCCATGCGCACTGATGTTCTCATTCACATTAAGAATCCCATTACTTTCATTAACTCAAACTGCACTGGATTCCCACTCATCTAGCATATAGTATAACTTGGCACAGAGTGGATTAGAATGTATATAATCAGGGTGTTAGTCTTCTATAACATGTGCCTTATTGATTCCAGGCACCAAAACCCTCTTTTTCAGAGTTGACGCACAGGTAGCATCACTTTCTGACTGTACTTTTTATGCTCGGAAAAGTACCAAACCTGCTTCAGTATATGTTCTGTTTCTAAACAACTAGACCTAATAGGGTAAAACTGTTGCTGTTTTTTGAATCAGTGGGCCAAATATACCCAGAAACAGGGCTCACATTTGAGACACGGTATCATTCACCCTTCTTTTCCGGTCCACATTTTTACCTGAAAATGCAAGGTTGTGTTACACTTGAAAAGAAATTTGAAAAAGTGCAAGAAGGTGAAAATGGCAAAACACGAGAAAGCAAGGACTTCGACTCATGTCAGCTCTTGGTTTCTGCAGCTGGTCTGTCAGAGATGTCATGATGGAATCTGGTGACCTCACAAACCAAGCCATGAGCAGTCTTGCCAGTATTTCTACTACAGTCTTTATTGGATTCAGGTCCTCGGGTTTTGTACCAGGATCTCTGGGAGTTCAGAGTGAGAAGGACATGAACTATTTAGAGCTGGTAACAACAAAAAATGTGATGTCGGCAGCTACCAGTGTTGGGGCTGCCTTCCTGTTAGCCAAAACCATATTGGCAGGGATCAACAGCCCTCCCTACAGTCCAGAGCAACTATCATTTGCCAGTGAGTAAGGTGGGGGTTTGGGGAAATGGATGCAATATACTAAAAGCATATTGTTGTGTACTAGAAGTGGTTGTGGCCATCTCATAACTTATTTTATATGTTGGTGCATCCACAAAGCAGTTTCCATACAGCACTGGTTTAATCCCGAATCATTGAACGAAGAGCATGTAGGAATTTTATGGGAGTTTGCGGAAATACATGTTACTTACACTATTGCATTGTGCTACATTATGTTCACCAGCCATAAAACAGGTTTTTGGTTATCTACCTACAGTTAGTTCATTTCAGACATCTTTATTGCCATCAAGGTTAGGACAGAGAGTTCCCATTCTCTTAATTCTATCCATCTGGTTTAACCAACCTGGACGTTCTGGTTGACTTGGACTACCATCAGTGTAGAAGGGACTACAGTCAAAATGTTAGAGTACTCTAGCAATACTATCCTAGTTAGTTATATGTTAGGACCGTTTTATTTTAGAACTTGCATCCCTCTTTCCCTCAGTTGAATTTGTGTCCTGAAGACAATAGCTGTGTTTACTTGGCAGCTATTTTCATTGATTTTGAGAGATTAGAAACACACAGCAAACAACCAATGCAATTCATTTCAGAAAAATGCTGGTTAATTTAAACAAAATGGGTGTGTGTGTGTGTGTGGCTGGGGATAACTGCAGATTCCACTTGTACAGTTTCAGACAGGATAATGACATCTGAATTAATAGAACAAAGAAATGGCTGTACAATATCCTTGTGCTTTTTTACATGAATCTTACTGACCATACATCAATTTCAATTTCTACTATCTCCTTGGCTTTTTTAGTTGCATCTCTTAGAGTGCACAGTGCTTTCTAATGCTTAGCATGCAAGGGCTGGGCAAAGACATCCTGGTTTTGTACACCTGCCTAGAAGGAAGCAATCTCCTTAATGAAATGTGGAATGCTATGAATTAAATATCATATATTTCCATATCCTAACATTCCAGTGACTGGCATGGCCCTTCTTGTGAGA
>JARBWK010001662.1:0-17914 GCA_030556195.1 Anolis apletophallus | reverse complement strand
GAGTATATTGACTTTGTTTTATCTGACCTGGTATTACGAAAGAACAAGGTGCAGTTTTGTGGGTGGCTTTGTTAACTCACTAGGCAAGGGCAACACCGTATTACACAATGCAAGAGCAATTCAGGTGATAAAATACTACAGTAATCAGTTGTATATCAAAAATATCATATATTCAAGTACATAATAGACATATTTCATTTTACCATAGTGGGACAAATATATCAAATAAGGGGCCACTAGTAGAGTGCACCACTCAGAGAATCATACATTAAATTATATGCAGCATAGCAAAATACAATCAATGTAAGCACGATAATGTTCCATATAGAAGCCAATGGTCAAGAAAGCAATAAAAGTTTCTTGGCTGCTGGGTCACTACAGTTCGAATTAGTAAGTAAAGTACCTTAATAGGGTGCTCAGAAATGTAGGTGACAGTTGGAGGATCCCAAGGAAGTCCGTGTTAAGCGGAACAGAAAATAAGTTCACAGAAACCGCTCAGCGATGTCTATACATGCTGTGCGCATGTATCGGCACACTCAGTGGCGGGCCGCAAGGTAAGCTGGGCATCGTAATTCCAGAAAAGCGCTCTACAGGGCCTGATAGCACAATGCGCATGCGCGGGTACGCCCAGTGGCGTGCCACAAAGGATGTTGGTATTGGTAGTTCATAAAGTAAAAGGCTCTGGAGACAAGCAGCGGTTTCTGTGAGTTAGGCAAATGCCGCAATAAGTAAGCAGGGACCCCACGGAACCTCACGGGAGTAAGGACAGTGGGGAGGAGTGCCTGATGGCGGGAGCTCACTCCAAAGCCGGCGGAGGGCCATTTTGTCACTGGGACTTCTTCAGAGGCAACGTATTGGAGAAATAGGCGTCCTCAAGTCATCACGAGCATATCAATTCACATGGAGGACGGACCATCCCATCAGTAGGAAATGGCCTGAGCACCCTATTAAGGTACTTTACTTATGAATTCGAACTGTAGTGACCCAGCAACCAAGAAGCTTTTATTGCTTTCTTGACCATTGGCTTCTATATGGAACATTATCGTGCTTACATTGATTGTATTTTGCTATGCTGCATATAATTTAATGTATGATTCTCTGAGTGGTGCACTCTACTAGTGGTCCACTTATTTGATATATTTGTCCCACTGTGATAAATGAAATATGTCTATTATGTACTTGAATATATGATATTTTGATATACAACTGATTACTGTAGTATTTTATCACCTGAATTGCTCTTGCATTGGCTTTGTTAACTCGCCAAGGTGTCTAGAAAGGGAGATAAACATTACAAGTCCTTTTCCCTTCCTCTGTAAGAACACTTTGTCCTGCCATACCTCTTCTGCTCTGTACAACTTATATTATCATTTCCTTTCTATACTATGTTCCAAACAATCCCAACAACATAAATGAATACAAAGTGCACAATGATTCCCAAATTGTACATAAAGTCTTGGTAGAACTGAAGAGCTGGTTAATTTATTATAACCTACTAGATAGTACCAAGCTATGCTCTCACAACTACCCAGTCTTGAAAGCTGCCACTCCCATAATGTACTAGTGGGATTCTAACACAGCAATACAATAATAAAACACACTATTAGTCCTGAGGGTAAGTTGGGTTTTTTTACTCTTTCATAAAAACTCATGCTGCTTTGGGCTTCTGCTACTGATAAAGTTGCTGTCCTTGCCCCTTCATAAACCCTTGTAATCTTTGAGTAATTTCTGAAATTAAAATTGCCTTCACTCACCGAGGCAGAATTCAATGAGTACAACTGCCCACAATGAAATATTCATAACAAAAGGCTGTACCCTGTGCAGTCAATTTTACTATATTCACAGGTGGGATGTAATAGGAAAAGATCATAAATACACATTACAAACATTTTGATTCTATAAGGAAAACAACAGCCCCAAATGTACAGGATATGAGCAGGGTTGTTATTGAAATGCATGCATGGTGGTCTCTCATTGATAGGATCACCATAAGTTGAAACTCACTTGAGAACAGGTCGGCCCCCTCCCTCCTGACCTTTAGGAGACAGCTAAACACCTGGCTATGGAACCAATCATCATAGGAATATTTAAAGTTAAAGTGAATGTTGAAAACGCAAGGGCTGTTTACGGACAACGGCTGTGTCTCTGTGTGATATGTGATTTTTTAATGTGATGTATTAAATAATGTTTAATTTTTCATTAGAGTATAATTTTTTAAATGTTTTTTTATCAAGGGCATTGAATTATTGCCAACACTGTGAATCACCCTGAGTCCCCTTCGGGATTGAGAAGGGTGGTATATAAATATCTCAAATAAATAAATAACAAAAATATAATTCTCAAATGTTTGTTTGATTGAAATATAAGAGCCATTTTAAAGTTGTGATGTGTTTTCCCCTAAAATATTTATAAAAAGTATTAAACCACCAAATACCTGAACACATCCAATCTCATCTGTTTTTGGAAACAGGGTCAGACTGGTTAGCACTTCCTGACCTATGTGGCTACATTGTTACTCCAGGTCCCACACAATCAGGCTTTCATGACAGTCTCAACATTATGACTAGGGCTCAGAAAATGGGAGAGGCTGTCCATCTAAATCACTACCTCATGTGTGGCTAAAACCAGTATAACAAGTGTTTTGTGTATGACTCACATTGATGAAACTATTGGCTAGCATCATGTTAGTGCCAAATGCAGACATACATTGTGCTCTGTATAAGAAGTGGAATGTTTTCCTTTTTTGACAACACAATGACCATGTTCAGTGAATGACGTCACAAATGAGCATAATATTTCACATGAAGGTAGAAAGAGTAATGTGTGGATGTGTGTTACCTTTATACATTGTCTTTTCACATTGGGCATTGTAATTGCATCATGATTTCCAGCCATATATATTGACCATTGATCCACATACATTGTGGTATTTAGTATAGGAGATATGTAACAAATGAAGCAATATAAAATCTTGGCCATTGTTTTATTTCTTAAAAGACAATACACCTTTCCATGCTAATTTCACCATTACCATGAACGATTTGAACAGGTGAGGCCACTGAGCATATTTTAATGTTAAAGGGATCTGAATATTCATGGCAAAGATATCGGTTGTTACAAGCAGTTAACATCCATTTTGTTGGTTGACCTCCCATGAAAGGTTAATAATTTAAAATCTGGTCATTAAGTGTGGTAACAAATGTTTTTTCAGGGAAGTTATTGCTTCCATAAATGCCAATCAATGGCTCCTAGGCAGCAGTCTTTGGTTCAGTGTTCTGACTAATGAAGAATTAACTATTTTCAAGCAGTTAATAAAGACTTTTCCGCAATCTGATGCAGAACATGATTTCCTTGCTTTGTAATTAACATATTATCCCCAGGGTGCTAACTAACTCCCACGTATGCGGACTAAGATTCTACCCTCCTGGAGATGACAAGCTGTGAATGTAATACTGTTTCAGCTGAGATTAAGTTGGCTATTTAAACCAAACAAAATAGGTTCTCAGGAATAAGACAGAGTCGGAGTCTTTAATGAATATTTGCTCACCACATCACACTTGCAATTTTTTTTCATGACTGAAATTTTTATACTCCAGTCTCCTCCAAGCTGAAACTCAAAGCCAATTAATGAGCCCAGAAAGGGGGTGGGGGACACAAACAAACCAGCCCCAATACTGTGGTAGGAAAAGCTGACAACATTGTATGAAAAACAACATAAAATATGAACACATTAACAAAATGTAGGGTAAGTAGGTTTTGAAATATACTTCTATGCATGTCTACGTTTACTCAATAACTAAGTATGGAGTAGAGAGGACATATCTCGGAGACTATTGAAATATACATTAGTAATAATAATAATAATAATAATATTTCTTAGCCGTTTCTCCTTGTGACTTGAGGCAGGCTACAACGTCACTAAAAATACACAATACAGTATTCCCTCGCTGTTTCATGGTTTGCTTCACACGGGCTCGCTGTTTCATGGGTTTTTGAAAATATTAAATTCCAACAGCTCATTTAAGTCTTTTGATAAGTCATACCACAGTCTTGGGGTGGCTGATGATGGGTGACAGTGCCAATCGGATTCTGTCAGGCTGGAGTAGATGCAGGCTGTATAGGAGATGGCAATCCTGTAGTTAAGCTGGACCCAAACCATGTAAGACTTTAAAGGTGAAAATCAACACCTTGTACTTTGCCCAGAAACTAATTGACAGCCAGTATGGGTATGTTCCTGTAACCAATATTTTGACCTATCTGCAGTTTCTGAACTTGATACAAAGGTAACCCAATGTAAAGCACATTGCAGAAGTCCAATCTAGAAAGGGGTGCAGTTGGCATATCAACCAAACCTGATAGTAAGCACTTTGGACCATTGCATCTATCTGGGCTGACATTTGTGGTGACGGATCCACGAGCACCCCCAAGCTGTGAACATAGTCTTTCTGGGGGAGTGTAAACCCAACCTGAACTGGTTGACATCTCTGTTTTGTCTGGATTCAATCTCACTGTTTTTCATAATCTAGCCCATCACCTCTTCCAGGGATTCATTCAGAGGAGACACACTATTCTTAGCTGAGGATGTTTTAGAAGGCATGGAGAAATATATTTTGGTGTCATCAACATACTGATAGCACCCTTACTCTAATAATATCTGGGTAACATCCATTTTTCTTGGAAAAGTGTATTTGAGTACAGTAGGAAACATCCTACACTATTGCATTTTTTAAAAGAAATAACAAAAATATGAAACAGAGTTGGAAAAGAGTGAATGCAGGATCACTCTTATTTGAATTTTTACATCCTCATGATCATTATCTAGAGCAGGACTTCTTACATGTTCTGCCTGAGAAATTTTTATGGGACCCCTAGTATATAGGTATATGAAATAGGTATAAAAATAACATTTACTGATAATAAATCAGTATCTGTATGCTTTCTAAAACAGACTGAGTTTGCTTTTGTGGGATGTAGTTGAAGCATTTTTTTTTTGCAGAGTCCATTATAAATATTGCACATTTTTGCTATTTGTGCAAATGGGTAGCATTCAGAAACTTACTGCTGCCAATTTTTTCATGTCCCAGCATTGAGCAAAAGGGACCCACAGTTTAAGAAGCAGTGATTTAGGACACCAAATACATGTTAATGTATAATAATGGGTCTTGGCACCTGGTTTCAATCTGTTTCATTGCATTTCTATGTTTTATAATTTGATATGTTGTATTTATTATTTGTTTGTATTATGTGGCATTAAATTTTGCCATAATCTGTAAGTCGCTCTGAGTCCCCTTCGGGGTTGAGAAGGCCAGGGTATTAATATAGTAAGGAAATAAAGGAATGCATATACCCTGCACAGATATAGAAATACAGAAGTCCTTGACAGGGAAAGAGATTGCACACCTTTCATTATCTCAGAGGCAACTTCTCTGTTGTGGTTCAGTTTCACAGAAGGTTTCTTTTTATCAAGTTTAAGTGTGCTGAAATAAAGCCTATGTGCAATTTTCAACACTGCCCTCCCCTTCACCCTGATCCTTGCCCAAAGATCATATTCATCCATTGGTTCCAGAAGGACTGCGAGGAAGGCTATTGCAACTCTGCAGTGACTGAATCAAGGCTCTGTGTTTCATTGCCTTGAAGAGCAGTGTCACAATTCCTGCTTGTATCACAAAAAGATAAAGAGACTGCTCAGTCACTTGAAATTCAATTTGTTCATTGCTCAGGCCTTCCCTGCCTGCCTCTTTCTTTCATGGTGCCTAGCAGCCACTTGCTAGTGCTCTGCATTTCAATGTCTAGAGTTGCAAGGAACCGTTTTATAAATGGGATGGCTTTTGATTAATGAAACATGCTGAACACAGACAATGATGTAATGCATATTTCAGTGAGAATGGAGGGAGCAGGGGAAGCTCAGATTAAATTATTTGTTTGAAGATGAACTGTTGCAACAGAGGTTGCCCCTATTTATATTCTTAAAGCACCGTAAAGGTTTAGAATACACAGCACCTGAGATTTAAAGCTGTAATCCTGTTCATGCTGAAGGACTCCCACCAGGTGACTGTACCAACAGAAGGTTGAAAACTCAGCTTAAAAGATGACATTGGGAGAGTTCCAGTACTGTATTTCCAAAAAAAAACCCCACCCCTAAATTATTTTGCAAAGAGAAGATGCCTACAAAGAGCTTTACTAATTTCTTGTTTGTTTTTTAAAAAACATGATATATTAATATCATGTATAATTATGGCTGAATTCTGAATTCGGAGGCATATATCTATCACATAGCTACATTCAATGCAACCCCCCGAAATACACACAAACCAACCTTGTAAGCAGTGCAGCTTAGATAGCCATTTCTGTATTAGGAGTCATGCCTCTGCAGGGAAATTTTGGGTTCCTTGGATGTTGCTCCCAGTTACAGGAAAATAACGGATGTGTTGCTGCTGATCCTACTGTTCTATATGAAAACAGTCAGGTTTGAGGTGATGTGGGCTATGATGCTTACAAGATAAATTGGAAGGGATTCTGCCATTTGATAGTTAATAAAAAATTCCAACCTCTACAATGACAAAAGGGTTAGTTGTAATATTTCTAACTTATACTAGTGTCGTTCACTAACAAGGTATTGCCAATAAAGACTTTTGTTATATGTATCACATAAACAACTTATTTTTGAAGAGACTTGTTTATGGGATATACAGTCCAAAATACAACAGGTACAAGCTCTATCTCTCTCGGCATTACTTCGCGAACGAAGATTCAGGAAGGACTCATCCCACGCTTTTTACAAGCGCGTTGATGACTAAAAAAGGCCAATCTGAGATAGGCAAGTTCGGTTGCAGAAAGCGCAGCAGAAAGTCTCCTTGGGTGATGTTTTTTCAAGTTGCGGTTCTTTCTGCGTTGTCGTTTCTCTTTCGAGACCCATTCGGCGTGTCTTCTCGAAAGAGGCCGCAGCATTGTGGATAGTGCTTCTCCATGCCTCCCGATGTGAGGCCAGGGTGGACCATTGTTGGTGATCAATCTGGCCAAGCCTGAGATGTTGTTTCAGGGAGTCCTTATATCTCTTTTGGGGGGCGCCTCTCTTGCGCTGACCCGTGGCGAGTTCACCGTAGAGTAGTATCTTTGGGAGGCGGTGGTCCTCCATCCTAGAGACGTGTCCTGCCCAGCGCAGCTGTGTTCTCAATAGCATGGCCTCAATGCTGGTGATCCCTGCTTGCTCAAGGACAGCAACATTCGTCACATAGTCGGTCCAGTGTATATTTAGGATTGTGCGAAGACAGCGCTGATGAAAGCGCCGAGGAGTCGTAGGTGTTGGCGATAGGTGACCCATGTTTCAGACCCATAGAGGAGAATGGACAGTATGATAGCTCTGTACACACTGATTTTGGTGCTTTGTCTCAGGTGCTTGTTGCTCCAGACTCTTTTGTGAAGCCTTCCGAATGCACTATATGCCTTTGATAATCTGTGATCTATCTCTTTGTCAATCTTGGCGTCTGAAGAGATGATGCTTCCCAGGTAGGTGAACTGCTGAACGGACTTAAGCACAGATGTGCCTATGCTGACGTGAGGATGGTGGTGTTCTTCCTGTGGTGCGGGCTGGTAGAGGACTTCTGTTTTCTTCAGGCTGACTTCCAGCCCAAACAGCTCTGCAGCTGTTGCAAAGCAGGATGTGAGGCGCTGCAGGGCTGCTTCTGAATGGGCGACAAGGGCAGCATCGTCAGCAAAAAGTAGCTCACGGACTAGATAGTTTAGAGTCTTAGTGCGAGCCCTCAGACGGCTTAAGTTGAACAAGCTACCATCAGTACGATAGCGTATATATATGCCGTCTTCTTCTTGTAGGTCTGCCATAGCCCTTTGGAGCATCATGCTGAAGAAGATTGTAAATAGGGTTGGTGCAAGAACACAACCTTGTTTCACTCCATTAGTTATGAGAAAGGGCTCCGAGAGAGCATCGCCATATCTGACTTGACCGTGCTGGCCCTCATGTAACAGGACAATCATTTTGAGGAACTTGGGGGACATCCTAGACGTTCCAGGATCTGCCACAGACCTTTCCTGCTCACAGTGTCGAAGGCTTTGGTGAGGTCGACAAATGTTACATAGAGTCCTTTGTTCTGCTCTCTACATTTCTCTTGCAGTTGTCTAAGGGCAAAAACCATATCTGTGGTGCTCCTATTTGCTCTGAAGCCGCATTGGCTTTCAGGGAGAAGTTCTTCTGCAATAGCCGGAACTAATCTGTTCAGGAGTATCCTTGCAAGGATTTTTCCAGCAATGGAGAGCAGTGTTATACCTCGATAGTTTGAGCAATCAGATTTTGTTCCCTTTTTCTTATACAGGGTGATGATAACTGCATCTCGGAGATCTGATCCGAGCTCTATAGCTACATAACATAAGGCCCTTTTTTCCATGTCAGGAGTGAAACTGCAAGTCGCTTCTGGTGTGAGAGAATTGACCGTCTGCAAGGACATTGCCCAGGGGACACCTGGATGTTTTGATGTTTTACCATCCTTGCGAGAGTCTTCTCTTATGTCTCCGCATAGAGAGCTGGAGCTGACAGAGGGAGCTCATCCATGTTGTCCCTGGATTTGAACCTCTGACCTGTCGATCTTCAGTCCTACCAGCACCATTGCGTCAACGGGGGCTCCATTTTGTTTTTGTTCATTTGTTCTGTCGCTTCCGTCTCTTCATGACCTCTTGGACCATCCCACGCCAGAGCTTCCTGTCAGCCGTCACCACCCCTAGCTCCTTCAAAGTCAAGCCAATCACTTCAAGGATGCCACCCATCCATCTTGCCCTTGGTCGGACCCTCTTCCTTTTTCCTTCCATTTCCCCCAGCATCATTGTTTTCTCTAAGCTTTCCTATCTTCTCATTATGTGGCCAAAATTCTTTATCTTTGCTTCTATTATCCTGAAGTATAGACTGGTTGGATCTTCTTGCAGTCCAAGGCACTCTCAGAACTTTCTTCCAACACCACAGTTCAAAAGCATCTATCTTCCTTCGTTCAGCTTTCCCTGAGGTCCAGTCTCACATCCATAGGTGGCTATGGGGAATACCACTGCTTTGACTATGTGGATCTTCCTTGCCAGTGTGATGTCTCTACTCTTCACTATTTTATCAAGACTGGTCATTCCTCTCCTCCCAATAAGTAAGCGTCTTCTGATTTTCTGGCTGCAGTCTGCATCTGCAGTAATCTTTGCACCTAGAAAAACAAAGTCTGTCGCTGCCTCCACATTTTCTCCCTCTATTTGCCAGTTATCAATAATTCTTGTTGCCATAATCTTGTCTTTTTTAATGTTTAGCTGCAGCCCAGCTTTTGCACTTTCTTTTTTCACCTTTTTTTTTTAAATGAATATTTTTATTGATTTATTTACATACAGAATAAAAACCACATCCAAACAACAAAACATAACAAAACAAAACAGTGCACTGTGAAAGTGCCCCTTCCACCCTCACTAACATCCACACCCCTCCACCCTTCTGAGGGTTTCATCGCCATTCTTCTTCCCTTCAAATTTCCAAGCCTTTGGACAGTTTACTTTACAAATTAAACAATAGATCCAACTTATTCCTCGTGTCTTGATCTCGAGTTTTCCAGATAATATATTGTCTTACCCGGTCCCATCGCCCCAACAGTTCCTGCAGTTTATTCTCCTCCATCTCATTAACCCTAATCTCCATAATTTCAAATTGAATGTGCTCTACCAGGTACCGCAACCAATTCTTAATTGTCCATTTAGAGGAGTCCTTCCAACCCAGAACTATAACCGAGTGCGCGCTTCAATCATAGCTTCCTTAATTCCTCCATATTCCCCAAGTCACTCTTTCTCACCAATATTGCCATTTCCTTTGTAATTACCCAATTTATGTTCAATGCCTTATTAATTTCCCCTTGTACCTCTTTCCAAAATCTCTGCACTACTGCACATTCCCAAATCAGGTGCATGTATACCCCTTTCACTTGGCACCCGTGCCAACACTGACTACTCACATTTTGAGAGAAATATGCCAATTGGGCCGAGTCCGATACCACTTATGTAGGAGTTTCCTTCTCATTTCCCTCACTCTTGTGTTTTTAATTTTTGCGATATTTCCCATTATCCTTTCCATCTCTAACTCTGATACTTGTACTTCCCTCTCCCACAATTTGGTTAATTCTTGTACAGGGCTTTCCCTTTTTTTTTTTTTTTTTTTTTTTTTTTTTTTTTTTTTTTTTTTAAAGATTTTTATTGTATTGTTATACTACATTTACTCTTACTTTACATTGCTTTAGTTACAATACATTTTTCTTCCCCCTGACCCTCCCCCCCCCGTTGACAAGTTAGTCCTTCATTTATTTGAGCCATCGTTGCATTCTGTCCAGTTTTTCCCCCAATGTTCATCTTCTGGTTTAGCTTCCTGTATCCAGTTTTTGAAGGGTAACCATATTTCTTTGATTTTCTTCTGCTTTTCTGTCCATAGTTTTCATTTCTTATAATATCCATAATTTCCAGCTGAACTTGTTCCCACACATATTCATACCATTTTTCAAGGGTCCATTTCTTTTTTTCTTTCCACCCCAGGCAATCACGGCATGTGCCGCTCTAAACATCATCATAACTAATTTTTGTTCTTGCGCTTTGATTTTACTATCCCCGCATATCCCTTTTAAGAGAATATCCATATTTAAATCATTTTTTATTTTTGTATATAGTTCGATCTTCCTAAAAATTTGATTCCAGAACCTTTGTATCTCCTTACACTCCCACCAGAGATGTGCGTACCAGGCTTCTCTACTCCCACAGTGCCAACATTTCGGATTTAGACCCTGGATCATATGTGCCAGTTGGATTGGTGTCCTGTACCATTTTGTTATTACTTTCTGCTCTAGTTCCCTATATTTTTCTATTTTTATTTTATTTAGTCCAATCCTTATCCTATCTATTCTTTCTTTCCCTAGGCCTCCTTCCTTTTCCCACCTATTTTCCATCCTTTTATACATAAATTCCTTATCTTCCAGCATTCTTCCATATATTTTGCCTAACCCTTTTTGCCTTCCACTGGATCTTTCTTTTAATATCCTATCTATTATATTTTCACCCGAATTGCTATCTTACTTTTTATTTGTTCCCAAATGCCTCTCAATGTTAGCCAAAATCTTTCTCCTCCTAAGTTTTTCAACTGACTCCATTCCATTAGTACATTCTTTTCGTTATATAAGTCTTTTATTTTACAATATCCCCACTGTTCCAGTTTCTTGATGACGCTCTTATCCTCTTTGTTTCTCAGACTCCCTATCGGGGCTTCCTTTGAGAAAAATGGCATCCATTTCTTTTTCCATTTCTCCCATATTTTTAAAGCTATTTTCCTCGGGCCTATTGTTTTCCCTATCACCTCTTTCAATTTTTGTGTGAAAATTCCATATTCACCTTGACCTTTGTTTACTTCATTTTCTATTCTTATCCATTTTGCTTGATTTTCTTCTTCTAGTTCTAAAATTGTCTTCAGTTGAAAAGCTTCATAATATTCTTGTAATTTTGGTATCCCCCATCCTATTTCTTTGTTTGGCATATATAATTCCTTATTACTTATTCTTGGTCTCTTCCCCCCAAATATCCACTTTCTAATATCTTTCCCCTGACACTGCTAACAACTTGTATATCTTTCCCACCTGAGTCCTTTTCCCTTCCTTCCATTCCCTTACCAACCTCTCAAAAGCAGTGTCCTCTCTTTGCATTGCCTCTCTAACCTCCCTCTGCATTAGGAATTCACATATTGCCCGAATTTGCAACCACCACCTTTGTCCCAACCAATTCTCTAGTTTATCTCTCCTAATTCTGCCCCCTTCATCCACTAATTGCTCCAATCTTGTAACCCCCTTTCCTTTCAATTCCCTTATTATTCTGCTTAAATTTTCCTCTTTTTTGGGGTTCATTACCTGTAACGAGGCTACCTTCGAAACTCCAGGTGCCATCCTCCCTTGCCACCTTCTCCACACCTCCAAAGTGGCTCTCATTGGCCCTATCAATTTCTCCACCTCGGCTTTTCCCCATCTCCTAAAGATCAGTTCCTCCGATCCAATTGCATTCACTTCTCTCTCCACTTTCGCCCATTTTTGTCTTCCACCTGTAGCTCTATCAGTCTTTCTATCTGAAACGCATCTCTATATAGCTCTAGGCTTGGGATTCCCCATCCTCCTTCCTTCTCACTCGCTATCAACCATTTTTTTCTTATTCGTGGTTTCTTATCTCCTTCCACCCACTGGTTCACTTTTCTGTCCCATTCTTTTATCTTAACTCCTGAAAGAACTCCTGGCAAGGCCTGGGCTAAATACAGAAATTTAGGCAATATCATCATTTTCAGTGCTCTTATTTTTGCCATTCTCCTCAAGCTTTTGTGTTTCCAACTTTTAATCTGTTTCAGGAGTTTTTTCCAAATCTGTGCATAGTTTCCATCTACTATTTTCCCCACATTCTTATAGATCCACACTCCCAGGTATTTCATTCTTTTTATTCCTAATTTTAACCCTGTCTCTTTCCTTACCTCAATCTGTTCCCTTGGGCCTGTATTTATAAACATTATCTCCGACTTTTCCATATTCACCCTGAGCCCTGACTGCCTCTCGAACTCTCTCAGCGTTCCCTTCATTGCCTTGACCATCTCCAAAGGGACTGGGTTAATATAATTGCATCATCCGCAAATAAGTTTAATTTCGTCTCTATCCCCCTATCCTATATCCTTTCCACGTTGTATCTTTTCTTATCTTATTCGCTAATATTTCTATTGCCAATACAGGGTGCCTGTTTCCATTAACTCTTATATACGCCTCACTCCTATATATAAACTCCTAATCACTTCACAGAAGCTAAACTTTTCATAGCATGATTCACCTTATCAAATGCCTTATACACATCAATTTTAATATTCCTAATTTCCTCTTGGGGTGGCTTCCATTCCTATATGAGAGGGAAGAAAAAAGACCGGTGAACCAGCTAAACCCAACCCCCACCCTCAGAAACTGGGCCAGTGGATGAAGAAAGTACTGGAGGTAGGACGGAGTTAAAAGTGGGGCCCAGGAGAGAAGGGGGGAAGTGGATGCGGCTGGATTAAACTTTATAGCCCTGTGGGAGGAAAGAGAAACCCAAAATGGCCACGGAATCCAGCTCGGGACCAGCCGAGGGGTTGGAGGCAAAAATGGATAGAATGCTCAATCTCTTGGAGGAGAAATTTGGCGTGGTGGAGCGGAAGCTTGGAGGAGTGGAGAAAGCGATGGGAGAGGTGGTCAGAGACATTTCCGATTTAAAAGGGACTGCTAAAGAGCTGGGAGAAAAAGTGGAGAAAAATGAGAAGCAGACCCAAGATCAAATCAAGGGATTGGAGGAGACAATAAGGAGACAAAATCAGAGGCTTACCAACCTGGAGGATCGGCAGAGGAGGAGAAACATCCGCTTAAGGAACTTTAAATTAGATTTTGCAAAAGGAGAGGGCTGGTGGAAGCAATATTGCAGTGGCTCCGGAGGAATAATGTTGAAATTCAAAGTGAGGATATTGAAAGGGCACACTGGGCTCTTGGCCGGAGGGATCAACGACAGAGACAAAGAGACATTGTGATTGCTTTTAAAAGTGAAGGCCTGGCGGAAAGAATTTATCGCCACTTGAGAAGCATCTCTGATCTTAATCAGGAGGGTAATAAAGTCATCTGTCTCCGTGATCTGTCTCAGCAAACTCTGAGTGAGAGGGCAGGACTTCGCCCAATTACAGCATGTCTCTACCAGCATGGGGTTAAATTTACATGGGCTTTCCCAACAGCAATACTTGTATTCAGAGGGACGGAGACATGGCGGGCAAGAACGTACGAGGAGGGGGAGGTGCTGTTAAGCCGCCTGAAAATTTCAATGACTCGGCAGCAGAGAGGGGGGAGAGAAAGAGGAGCAGAAGAACAAGAAGAAGAAGGTGCAGCTGGAGGCAGAGAGCAGCAAACGAGGCCCTCCAGTGGTCAGAGTGGGAGAGGAATCCAGTGGGAGAGAGACACCGGATGATGAACAGATTGCTGCTTTAATACAAAGAGATGATCGAATGAAAAAGCTCACCGATGAACTGGAGACATTGAGAAAGGAACGAAAGAGGATGCTGTTGCGGCAGGCTAAACGGAAATGAAGGAAGAGAGGAGGAAGAAAGAAGAAAGAAGAAGGAAGCTGAGAGAAGTGGGAAGAAGGACTGAATATTGTGTTTGGGGATGGTCTATGGCTATGGTTATGGCTATTATGGCCATTATGGGTTAGATATAGCTTAAGTAGTAATGCAGCCGAAAGGGAAGAAAAGAGGGGGAGGGGAGGGGGGTTTAGGGGAAACCTAAATATGAGTAAGGGGAGCCGGGAGGTGGGAACGCACTCACAGAATGAGGGCCTCTACTCAAGGGCAAGCGAGGAGCTGGTCACCCTACTTGACTCAGGTGGGGCCACGAGAGAGGCACGGGTGTTTGAGGGTGGAAGGGGCTGAGAGAAAGGAGGAAAGCAAGCATGATAGGACAGTTCAGGAGAATGGAAGGATAATGGGAAATGAGTGATCTAACAATATTAGCTTTAAATCCGAATGGCTTGAACTCGAATTTTAAGAGGTACCGGGTAAGCAAATTAGCAAAGGATAATAAAGTCGACATAATGGTTTTGTCAGAAACTCATAAAGGAAGGGACCGGGAACAATTAATAAACGATAAGAGGTGGAAATGGGTGTATGAATCCAGGGGACACGCAGGGCGGGGGAACTGCAATTCTGATTCATGAAAGGGTCCCGTGGGAAAGCGTGGAGTGGCAGAAGGACAGACAAGGCAGATGGGTTTTTATTAAAGGTATAATAAATCGACAGAAGATGACAGTGGCAGCTATTTATGCGCCAAATGTGGGGCAGAAACAATTCATCATGAACATGAAAAGGAAGTTGGATAACTTTAAGGAGGGGACGACAATCTTGGCGGGAGATTTTAATATGCAAATGTCATCAGTAGGAGGTAACAATAGAAGGTCTCTGCATTTAAGTAAACTTGATATGGTAGATCTGCATAGTGGGGTAGGGAACAGAAGCACTTACTATTCAGCAAGGCACAATGTATTTAGCTGTATTGACTATGTATTAATGGATAGGACAGGGAAGGCCCAGGTAAAAAAAGCAGAGGTCAAGGCTATGTGGTTGTCCGATCATGCTCCCTTAGTAGTGACAATAAGAATGATGCAATGGAGGAACCCAAGGGTTTGGAAATATAATATGGTGATTGGGACTATGGAACAGGATAAAAGTAGGATACAAAAGGAAATAAAAGAGTATTATAGACTGAATAATACAAGGGAAATATCTAAAGCAGTGGTTTGGGATTGCTGTAAAGCAGTCATAAGAGGTCACCTGATAAGTCTTGAGGTAGAGATGAATAGGAGATGGAGAAGAGGAAGGGAAAATAAGATTAAGGATATTGAAATGATACAGGATCAATTGAAGCGAACTAAGGGAAGAGAGTGGCATAGGTTGCTAAAACAGAAAAACTGGAATTGGAACTATATGACGAATGCCATTGGAATAAGATGAGAATGGCAATGAGGCAAAAAAATCAGCTCTTGGGGACAAAGTCAGTTAAACAATTGGCGAGATATCTCAAAAAGAAAAAGGAGAAGTCGTGTATAAGAGCATTAAAGGATACCAGTGGAGTGATACAGGAGGGTAAGGAGGAGATAGAGAAGATTATGAAAGATTTTTACGAAAAACTGTACAAACAAGGAGAGGTTAGTAGGACACCAATAGAAGTTGGACAGAAAGTAAGTGAAGGGGACAAAATTTACTTAAATGCAGAAATCAGTCAGGGGGAGGTGGAAAAGGTTATCAAGGGGTTAAAAATGTCAAGGGCGCCAGGCCCCGACGGGTATTCGGGTGAATTTTATAAAACATATATGTATGAACTGTTACCATACTTGACGGAACTTTTTAATGAAGTATTGTTAAACCAGGTTATTCCACAGTCTTGGAAGATATCGGAGATTGTGACAATCCCAAAGGCTGGTCGAGATGAGACCTGCCCGGAGTCCTACCGCCCCATAAGTTTAGCGAATCAAGATTACAAAATATTTGCAAAGGTATTGGCAAACAGGTTGGAGAAAATATTACCTAAAATTATTGGGGGGGATCAATATGGGTTTGTTAAAAAAAGACGGATAAGTGAACCAATTAGGAATGTAATGAATGTGCTACAACACGCTACCGCAACCAAGAGGAAATTAGGAATATTAAAATTGGATGTGTATAAGGCATTTGATAAGGTGAATCATGCTTATTTGTATGAGGTGTGCAAAGAACTAAATTTGGGCAATAGCTTCTGTGAAGTGATTATATAGGGAGTGAGGCGTATATAAGAGTTAATGGAAACAGGACGGAAAAGATTAGGATATTGAATGGAACTAAACAAGGTTGCCCATTATCTCCAACTTTCTTTTTTCACCTTGATTAGAAGGCTCCTCAGCTCCTCCTCGCTTTTGGCCATCAAAGTGGTATCATCCGCATATCTAAAGTTGTTAATGTTTCTTCCAGCAATTTTTACCCCAGCCTTGCATTCATCAAGCCCCGCACATCGCATGATGTGTTCTGCATACAAGTTGAATAGGTTGGGGTGAGAGAATACAACCCTGTCATACACCTTTCCCAATCTTGAACCAGTCTGTTGTTCCATGGTCAGTTCTTACTGTTGCTACTTGATCATTATACAGATTCCTCAGGGGAGAGACAAGGTGATTTGGTATGCCCATACCACAAAGAACTTGCTCTATAGGGCCCTTAAAATAGAGGAAAATGATTCCACATTAACTGCTGTGGCAACACCCATAGGATCCTAGGATTTGCCCTTGAGGGAGGGATATTTAGAATTTTCACCCAGTAAACTAGCAACCCATCAAACAACAAACCCCATGATTCTATAGGACATTGCCATGGCTGTTAAACTCAAATCAAAGTGCTGTAACTGTGTACTCTAAAAAGGACTTTTGGTATAATAACTATTGCAACAGTAGCAGGTATCACTTTTACAAAAACAAAATTCTACTTGTGTTACTCTTTGACTATTTTGGTATTCTGGAATGGTGTAAGATTGGGATCTTCTCCTCTCAATCATCCTTCATTGGCCACTGGCCACATACTAGTCCACACTCAGAAAGGTTTAAGAAGAGAGACATAAACGTCAATCCAACTGCCAGCTCTAACTAAAACAAACCCATAGGATCAGTGGTAGTAATCTGCCTATTGACTCATCATTCAGCCATTGATTGAATAAGTCAACTCTAGCTGGGACTAAGCAACAAGATGCCAACCATACAGTGTCAATCCAGAATAGAGAAGAATTCGATATAAAAGCAAGGCACTTACAATTTTCAGAAAAGCTTGAGTCATAATATATAGACCTTCCAAAAATTGCCATCCATCATGATTTTATCACAACTGTAGCATACATGGTAAATGTCCATACTGAAGCAGGTTTGGTACTTTTCCAAGCAAAAAGTACAGTCAGAGAGTGATGCTACTTGCGTGTCAACTCTGAAAAAGAGGGTTTTGGTGTCTGGAATCGGACAGGCACCTGCTATGGAAGACTAACACCTTGATTAAATGCATTTTAATACACCCTGTGCCCAATTTGATGATTCTTTAGGCTAGATGGGTGAGAACAGTGCAGTTTGAGCTATAAAAGTTGATGGAACTTCAATGCTAATACTAAGACACCATTGCGCATGACAGAGTCTGTCCGGCTCCACTGCTGGCAGGAAGCCCGGAACTAATGTTGCAAAGCTATAAGAACAAGAAGGCTCAGCATTGATAGTTTGCACTGTGAGAAAAAGAATACCTAATAGATGGCTATTGTTCTCATTTAGTGACAGTGAAATGATGTAAATGTTTTATGCAATGTTTATTGGATTATTG
>JARBWK010001661.1:0-17916 GCA_030556195.1 Anolis apletophallus | reverse complement strand
GTGTGATGATAGCAGGACAAATAATTGCAGCAGCTGTCAAAATCTGAACAAGATTATTCCCTGAAATTACCTTATCTCCCTTTAAACAAGTTTTAGTTGCTCCATTGAGTAATGTATGGCCTATTTCTCACATGAAAAAAAAACCCTGGAAGATAACTCTAATATTTCTTGTAGAACCAGGATTTTATTGGAAATATTAATCTTTAACTTGGCAGCTGCTAAATTCTAATATCCATTTAAGCAATTTACAAATAATAATGGTGTTAAGAAAGATTTACTGTGCATTTGTACAACTCTCAAAGTTTGCCATTTCTTCCTGATATAACTAATATTGATCTATTAACATAATGTCAACTCTGTTCACTCTGCTTTGTTAATCTACATAAAAGAAAATGCAAGTCGAGGCAATGGTAGTACATAAAATCATAGAGGTGTGTGTGCTTTAAAGTATAGAAGTCATCAGTTACAAACAAGCAGAGCAGTAGCCAGGATTTTGATTTTGGGGGGGGCTGAGTTTGGTTGAAGGGGGGGCTGAGTGTTGTAGTTGAGCAAACTGAGCCTGTAGTTGCTACAGGTAGTAACTCGGAGGAGGATTCTGTGTTGGACATGTCACTGGAAGAGGGAGGTTTGGGCAGAATGACTGCAGCTGGGAGGAAAAGGGCTGCAAGTGCTGAGAGTTTGGAAGAGGCAGAGCACAGGAGAAAGGTCCGACAAATACTTAGGGAGCCTACCAGTGATGATACTTTTGAGGGGTTTGATGTAGAGTTACCTTCAGAAGAGAGTGATACCGAGCTGGACTCAGCACTGGTGCAAGATGTCAGGGATGTGATAAATGCTGAGTCCAGCGAAAGCTCCTTTTTTGGCTTTTCGAGTGACCTTGCTTGGCCTAGTGGGGATGTTGAATCGGACTGGGGTCCTTTAACTGCTCAGCAAAGGTGGGAAGATTGGAGGAACACACCCCGTGCTGCAGCTGAGGGGAATGGGGCAGAGTTGGGTGGGGAGTCTGATGACTCTGATTTGTAAGGGTATTAAAGTAAGGCCTGGGGATTTGGGACTATGCGGTCGGCCAAGGTGTTGCTGGTGGGTTGCTGGTTCTTGTATTTGGTGCTCTTGTTTCTTGTATCGCAGTTCCTGATTTCCCAGCAAGCTGTGAGTATTGGGCTGTTTTCCATGCTGGGTTCTGGGAGAGCTGCCATGGCAGCTCTAGCTGAAAATGTTGTATGTTGGGGTTTGGGGTTTTAATGTGTGTTTTATGTTTAGTGACTACCGCGTTTCGTTTGGTCTTTTCCTGTGTTGCTGTGAGTGTCTGTCACTTATTTGGTATCGTATATGGGTGGAGGGGAGTTGCTGTGGGATGCGGGGGCTTTGATGTGTTTGTTTGTATACTTAGCTCCTGGACTTGGAGAAGCACTCTTCCTTTCCTTTTTTGGACGGGTCTTCACATCGCTATGGACTTCAAGCCGGAAGAAAGCCAAGGACTTCGAAAGACGGACGTCTTCATTGTTTTTGTTTACAGGGCGTTCTGTTTTGTGTGGGTTCCTTTTATGCCGGACTGTGGCTGTGTTTTGGTTGAAAATAAACTGTAAATACTTCTGCTAGCTTGGTGTGTCTTTGAGCCATCTGTGGGGGTTTCGACACTGAGACTGGGTGGAAGTGGGCCTACCCTAGCAAACCTTTTTTATTGTTATCCCAATAACCCCATGAATGTGGGATATATTGAGCATGGTGATCAGATCATGATATGAATAAACATAACAGTTTAAATAATGTACCCGTAAGGCCTTCTCGTGGACCACCCTGAGAATTTAGGGGGGGGCTGAAGCCCCCTAAGCCCCCCCCTGGCTACATGCCTGCAAACAAGTTACTCATAATCCATTCCTTTTTCAATGACTTTGGCCCCTTCTACACTGCCATATAGAATCCAAATTAGCTGTTTTGAACTGGATTATATTGCAGTGTAGGCTCATATAATCCAGTTCAATGCACATAATGTGGACTATCTGCTTTGATAACCTGGATTATACGGCAGTGTAAAAGGGCCCAAAGTATTTATTTATTTATCATGTGAGTAGTGAACCAAACAGTTGTATTGCATTAAAAAAAACAACAAACAAACAAACAAAACACTTGGTATTCTATTAAATGTCCTTTGACCTGGCCATTTGGAGTGCCTCTGGTGTTGCCATAAGAAGGTCCTCCATTATGCATGTAGCAGGGCTCAGGTTGCATTGTAGTAGGTGATCTGTGGTTTGCTCTTCTCCACACTCGCATGTTGTGGATTCCACCTTGTAGCCCTATTTCTTAAGGTTGGCTCTACATCTCGTGATGCCAGAGAGCAGTCTGTTCAGCACCTTCCAAGTTGCCCAGTTTTCTGTGTGCCCAAAAGGGAGTCTCTCATTTGGTATCAGTCATTGATTGAAGTTCTGGCTTTTAGCCTGCCACTTTTGGACTCTCGCTTGCTGAGGTGTTCCAGCAAGTGTCTCTGTAGATCTTAGAAAAAAAATCTTGATTTAAGTCGTTAGCATGCTGGCTGATACCCAAACTGAAGATGGGCCAGAGATGTCACTGCCTTGGTCCTTTCACTATTGGTTGCTACTTCCCAGCAGATGTCAGGTGGTGCAATGCCAGCTAAACAGTGTAATTTCCCCAGTGGTGTAGGGTGCTGACACCCCGTGATGATGCGGCATGACTCATTAAGAGCCATATCCACTGTTTTAGTGTGGTGAGATGTGTTCCACACTGGGCATGCATACTCAGCAGCAGAGTAGCATAGCGCAAGGGCAGATGTTTTCACTGCATCTGGTTGTGATCCCCACGTTGTGCCAGTCAGCTTTCGTATGATATTGTTTCTAGCACCCACTGTTTGCTTGATATACAGGCAGTGCTTCTTGTAGGTCAGAGCATGGTCCAGGGTAACTTCCAGGTATTTGGGTGTGCTGCAATGGTCCATTGGGATTCCTTCCCAGGTCATCCTCAGAGCTCGGGATGCTTGTCTGTGAAAAGCACATGTCTGTGTTTTAGATGGGTTAGGAATCAGCTGGTTTTCCCTGTAATAGGCAGTAAGATCACCTAGAGCAGTGGTGTTCAACCTGTGGGTCCCCAGGTGTTTTGGCCTACAACTCCCAGAAATCCCAGCCAGTTGACCAGTTGTTAGGATTTCTGGGAGTTGAAGGCCAAAACATCTGGGGACCCACAGGTTGAGAATCACTGACCTAGAGCTTTGGAGAGCTTCTGTTCAACCATCTCAAAGCTCCCTGCTTGAGCGGTAATGGCACAATCATCAGCATAGATGAAACTCTCTGTACCTTCTGGCAATGGATGGTCATTTGTGTAAATGCTGAACACTGATGGAGCAAGCACACTCCCCTGAGGCAGGCCATTTTTCTGTTTTCGCCATCTGCTTCTTTGGCCCTAGAACTCAACAAAAGCTCCTGTTTTGTAGCAGATTCCTATATGGCGGCTGGGGTGGTAATCCTTTGTGATATTATACATTTTTCTCAGGAGGAGGCTGTGGTTTACAGTGTCATAAGCCACTGACAGGTCTATGAAGACAGCTCCTGTGATCTGCTGCCTTTCAAAGCCAAAGTACGGTAATGTAAAGAGATGAATCCACATCTGTAGTGATGTAACTGTAGCTGTTTTATTGGGTCTTTTAGAATCATAGAAGATCATATGATCTCACTACTTGTCTGCAGGTTTTGTACCACATAATACTGGATTGTACTATACTGATGTATTTTAAGACACAATAAGGCATCTATTTTAGTTATTTCTCTACAATGTGAAAGTAAAGAGTTGTCTGTACAAGAAATAATTATAATGTTAAGAAAACCCTTTTTAGATATTTAAACCATGATATACCTAGTTATTTTGTAAGAATGGCAGAAATCTAACCCCCCTTTGCTTATTTTTCCTGAAATTAGTTTGTTCTGTTGTCATATTTTAAATTATGCACATTGTTTTGGAGTATTTCATCTCCTTCCTTGACTGTATGTTGGATTTTCTTCATGTCATACACGTTTTTCCCCTTTACTAAAGACTGAACCACATTTTAGCACTCATGTGCAAATTCAAAATATGGTAGCCAGACTGGTTACAGGTACATCCAAATGTGAACATATTACACCTATCCGAAAGACACTCCACTGACTGCCAATTAGTTTCTGTGCAAAGTACAAAGTGTTGATTTGTCCTTTGAAGTCCTATATGGTTTGTGTCCAGGTTCCCTACAGGATCGCCTTCTCCCAGGGCCGTAGTCAGGATTTTGATTGGGGGTTGAGTCTGAGTGAGAGAGGATCTACCCTAGCAAACCTTTTGTATCATTATCCCAAAACCCCCATGCATATGGGAAATATTGAGCATGGTGATCAGATCATGATATGAACATCCATAACAGTTTAAATAATGTACCAGTAAGGCCTTCTCGTGGACCACCCTGAGAATTGGGGGGGCTGAGCCTATCATCTGCTTCTCCCATATCATCTGTCTTCTGGGGGGTGTCTTCTCCAGCCTGCCAGAACCTGACTGGCAACCATCACCCAGAGGACCCTTTCATTGGCTGCCCCAAGACAGTGGAATGACCTGCCGGAAGAGCTCTGACAGCTAGATCAGCTGCTGCAATTTAAGACACAAGTGAAGACCTATCTCTTCCAGCAGGCTTACCAGGCAGTTTTAATTATGTATTTGAAACTTGCATCTTATGTTTAATCTTTTTTCTTAATATGTGTATTTTAATATTTTTAATATGTGTATTTTAAAAAACATTTTTAGATGAATGTGTGTTTTAGCAATGTTGTAACCCACCTCAAGATTTGAGGACAAATGCATAAGAAATAAAAATTATTATTATTATTATTATTGCACATTTTCTTAATATGTACAATTTTTCTGGACTCAATCATTGTTACTCCAAGGTTCCCAAAACCCCTGCTTCCAACCCACAAACAAACAAGAAGCAGACTGAGGCCCCTTCCACACAGCTGGATAAAATCCAGATTATTTGATCTGATCTGGATTATAGGGCAATGTAGAGGTCTGCTGCCATAAACATGCACACTTTCTGAACTGGGACCCACAAATATCTTCACTGCGCACTAAGGTTGTATTTGTTTTGGGGTAGCTGACTTTTCATTTGTACTTTGGTGCAGATTAGTTCCAATGTCTCTATGAATGTATGTGGCGTTGTCTGAAAATATCTTATTATTTTAAACTAAAACATACCTATTTATTAAAGAATGGTTTTTGGTTTTAGTTTTTCACTTTTCACTTTATTGTATGCTGAGAAATATCTCTATATATTAATTTATTCAAGGGAAGGAAAGCGGGTATGCTTTAAAAATGGATTCTTGCATTATTTCTACTCTGGTGTACGTATTTTGAGGGAAATCTACTAAATGAACGTCACTTTCTGGGTAGAATTAAAACAGTCTTTGTTCTAATGAGATAACTTTGTTGATTATAATGAATCCTGTAGAAATACAAATGAAAATCTTTATAGTTATCTGATCAGTTCTTTCCCTTTGTCTCATTCTCCTTTTCCTACGTATGTTTTTCTGACTGGCTTGTGCCACATTCCTTTGAAGAATATCAAAAGATCTCTATTTCTTTGAGACTGAACTACTTAAAAAAATAATTCATTGCTCATTTTACAAAGTAGTCCAAATATGAATGTTTGTTGTTCCTCACTCATTCAGTTGCTTCTGACTCTTCATGACCTCATGGACCAGCCCATGCCAAAGCTCCCTGTCAGCCGTCACCACCCCCAGCTCCTTCAAAGTCAAGCCAGTCACTTCAAGGATACGTACCATCCATCCATCTTCCCCTTGGTTGGCCCCTCTTCCTTTTTCCTTCCATTTTCCCCAGCATCATTGTCTTCTCTACGTTTCCTGTCTTCTCATTATGTGACCAAAGTACTTCATCTTTGCCTCTACTATCCTTTCCTCTAATGAGCAGTTGGGCTTTATTTCCTGAAGTATTGACTGTTTGGACCTTCGCGTCCAAGGCACTCTTGGAACTTTCCTCCAACACCACAGTTCAAAAGCATCTATCTTCCTTCGCTCAGCCTTCCTTCTGGTCCAGCTCTCACATCCATAGGTTACTACGGTGAATACCATTGTTTTAACTATGCGGATCTTCGTTGCCAGTGTGATGTCTCTACTCTTCACTATTTTATCGAGATTGGTCATTGCTCTCCTCCCAAGAAGTAAGCGTCTTCTGATTTCCTGGCTGCACTCTGCGTGTGCAATAATCTTTCCACCTGGTTGTACTGGTTCATTTAGAAATACAAAGTCTGTCACTATCTAACTGGTATCTGTGTTTTCCCTGATATCTTTAGTCTTAACCTAAATTAAGCAATAAGAAGTTCGTGATCTGAACTGCAGTCAGCCCCAGGTCTTGTTTTCACCAACTGGATGGATATCCACCACCTTCAGCTGCAAAATATGTACTCAAACTAAGCCCCAAGGGCCGGATATGGCCCTCCAAGGTCATTTACCCGACCTTCGCTCAGGGACAGCCTAAGTCTGAAATGACTTGAAAGCACACAACAACAACAACAACAACAACAACAACAACAATCTTATCTCATCAGCCAAAAGCAGGCCTACACTTCCCATTGAAATACTAATAAGTTTATAGTTGTTACAGTTGTTCTTCATTTTAATTATTGTATTGTTTTTAAGTGTTTTATGCACTACAAATAAGATTCATGCAGTGTGCATAGGGTTTCATGTGTTTCCCCCCCCCCCCCAAATTATAATCTGGCCTTCCGACAGTTTGAGGGACTGTGACCTGGCCCTATATTTAAAAAATTTGAGGACCCTGATGTAGTCAATCTGATTTCTGTGTCGCCCATTTGGTAAAGTCCATGTATTAAGCTGTCTTTTAGGTTGTTGGAAGAGAGTGTTCATTATACACAGCGAGTTTTCCTGTCAAAATTCTATCAGCCTATGTCCTGCTTCATTTTGTTGTCCCAGACCATACTTGCCTGTGATCCCAGTTGTCATTTGACTACCCAAACTTAGCATTACAATCTCCTTTAATGAAAATAATTTCTCTTTTTGGTGTATTATCCAGTAGGTGTTGGAGATACTCATAGAACTGATCTACTTTGGCGTATATTTGGATCACTGTGATGTCAAAAGGCTTGCACTCAAATTGAGATATTCTGACATTTTTTGGATTGTATCCAAGCACTGCATTAGCAACTTTATTATTAATTATGAAGGCTACTCCATTTCTTCGGTGTTCCTCTTGTCCGCAGTAGTAGATCTGATGGCCATCTGATGTGAAGTGGCCCATCCCAGTCCATTTCAGTTCACTGACCACAAGAATCAAGACTATCTTTAGTCTTGACATCTCACCAATAACAACATCAAGTTTGTCCTGGCTCATAGATCTTACATTCCAGGTTCCTATGGTGTGTTGATATTTAGAGCATCATATTCACCGTTCACCTCCAGCACCGTCGGCCACTAGCCTTCCTTTCAGCTTTGAGCTACCTGTGTCATCACATCTGAGGCTTGTTGAACGTATCCTTTGCTCCTCCCCAGTAGTATTATGACCATCTTCCGACCTGGGAGCCCCATCTTTCGATGGTATACAGACATATCCCTGGTTGTACTGGTTCATTTAGTTTTCTTGGCAAGAATACTGGGGTGGGTTATCATTATCTTCCCCAGGAACCGGGTGTGGTCTGATCTCTCTGCCATGACCGTCCCATCTTGTGTGTCCCTTCACAGTTTCGCTCGTGGCATCATTGAGGTACTCAAGCTCCAGCGTCGAACAAGGTAGCAACCCTTTGCTGGAGAATATGAATGTTGTTTGTTCATTAATAATACACACATCGAGAACTTTCAATACTTCAATATCATAATCAAGTGATATATTATCATACATACTGTACATAAGAAATACAAATTGTTTACATCCAAAATTCCAAACGCCCGGGACGGGCTCCTACCCTTAGCAGGGGTTATTCAAGATAAGTCCATATAGGTATTCTAGTCCATAAGAGAGTGGGTTTTGACGGAAAATATTGAGGGTTGTAAGGGAGGTCCTGGGGTATCGAAACTGAGTCCAAAACGCCTGTGAATGTCTTCCAAGAAGACGGAGATGAGAGCCAATTTGCAGAAAGGAGTCAAGGTGCTGGGCGGCTTAGATGTTGTAAGTCACAACGATGCCTGGGGAAATCCCGCATTACTAAGTCCGTCCAAAGATCAAAGGCCGACGAGGCTATATGTATATGATGGCACCAACTCTCGTTTCGACCCTATCCCAATGGGTCTTTCTCAAGGCCATGGTTTAGGTTGAAGCTCCTGTTTTCCATTAAACAGATGTGTTTTTCTGTTAAAAGGACATAATATAGCATAGTATAAAACTCGAAAGCAACTCCAATACAGTATACCCATAATATTCTTTACATAACATTCTAATATCATATACTGTATATAATTAGATACATACCGAGATCATAGAGGCCAATTCAAACTTCTATGACCGGATCAGTGGCCGAAGCAAATCAGTATACACAAAGGGTCAGAACATATACTGCTGTAATCCCAGGGTTAAGAGGTGTAATTCATCTCAATAGGTCTACGATCCCTAATTTTTCATTTAACCCGTGGGGAATTTCTGTTTTTAGAATTTGGATCCACCGGGTTTCAGCTCTTGAAAGGCAAGTATCCACATCACTAATGGAAAATTTGGTTTTTGCACAGTACAATAATCAAAATATGAAAGAGAAAGGGCTTGGAATCACAATTTGTACTGTGAGGAACCAATTGAAAGAAGGAAATAAGGCAGATCTTGATTTACCAGTAGGTCTCAGTTTGATTTTCCAATCCCCAAAATTATTTCTTCCATTACTATAAATATCGATCTGAACAGAAGAAAGCTTGAGGCAAACAGAAATGTGATTTTGTACAAAAGGAATGGGGGCTTAGTTCTGTTTTGATATTTTCAACAAATTCTTAGGGTTGGACTTCTTTAATTTTACACCTACTGTATATCCTCATATGTTCATCTTAACATTTTAGGCAAAAACAATCACACTCTCTTCCCCAAAAAACCATAGGTTGACTTATCCATGGGTCAATTTAAATACTATATATGTATCATCTATTACTACAGCAGACAGGATGAATTTAGAATCCTAGGATACTTTCACTTTGTCTAATGGATGGAGCCTATTGCCAGACACCACACTAAAGAACTCACTCCTAAGAGATATAAATTAGTATTATAATATGATTTTCATTTCAAAAGTTTTAAAAATTATTGGAATAGATCACTGGAAACATTTGAACACTCTTTCTCTGTCATACAGAACACATTTTTAGTTTATCATGCAAACATCAAACATTTCACTCTGCATTAGGGAACAACCAGGCATTAGAAATAGTGTAGTATCATTTCTAATATCACTATCACAAAGATTTACTCCAGTAAAAAAATTCCATAGCCTACAACAGAAATAGTACTTTTGTGACAAATGATCTAAGATTGCATCTATATGTTTAATGTGAATTATAAGAAATGTAGTAAAAATCCATGTTAGTAGATCTTACTATGTATAATTTTAAGAGTACAGAAAGCAGCATGAACTTTGCTTTTGTATACAAAATGAGTCCAATCAAAATGTAGTATTAGAAAAGTGTGGTATGACAATTCACACAATAACAATAGCACTGTACATTTCCACATAATAATCAAATCTTATGGCTGGCTAGCTGGCTTTTCTTCACGAATGAAGATTCAGATTCAGGAAGGACTCATCCTGCGCTTTCTACAAGCGCGTTGATTACTAAGAAAGCCAATCGGAGATAGGCAAGTCCAGTTGTAGAAAACACAGCAGAAAGTCTCTTGGGTGATGTTGTTTCCAAGTTGCGGTTCTTTCTGCGTTGTCGTTTCTCTATGAGACTCATTCGGCATGTCTTCTCAAAAGAGGCCGCAGCATTGTGGATAGTGCGTCTCCATGCCCCCCGATGTGAGGCCAGGGTGGACCATTGTTAGTGATCAATCTGACCAAGCCTGAGATGTTGTTTCAGGGAGTCTTTATATCTCTTTTTGGGGGCGCCTCTCTTGGACTGACCCATGGCGAGTTCACCGTAGAGTAATATCTTTGGGAGGCGATGGTTCTCCATCCTACAGATGTGTCCTGCCTAGCGCAACTGTGTTCTCAATAGCATGGCCTCAATGCTGGTGATCCCTGCTTGCTCAAGGACAGCAACATTAATCACATAGTCAGTCCAGTGTACATTTAGGATTGAGCAAAGACAGCGCTGATGAAAGCGTTCGAGGAGTCGCAGGTGTTGGCAATAGGTGACCCATGTTTCAGACCCATATAGGAAATTAGACAGTATGATAGCTCTGTACACACTGATTTTTGTGCTTTGCCTCAGGTGCTTATTGCTCCAGACTCTTTTGCGAAGCCGTCCGAATGCACTACATGCCTTTGCTAATCTATTATCTATCTCTTTATCAATCTTTGCATCTGAAGAGATGATGCTTCCCAGGAAGGTGAACTACTGAACGGACTTAAGCACAGATTTGCCTATGCTGACGTGGGGATGATGGTGTTCTTTCTGTGGTGTGGGCTGGTAGAGGACTTCCATTTCCTTCAGGCTGACTTCCAGCCCAAACAGCTCTGCAGCTGTTGCAAAGCAGGATGTTAGGCGCTGCAGAGCTGCTTCTGAATGGGCGACAAGGGCAGCATCGTCAGGAAAAAGCAACTCATGGACTAGATAGTTTAGAGTCTTAGTGCGAGCCCTCAGACGGCTTAAGTTGAACAAGCTACCATCAGTACAATATATATGCCGTCCTCTTCTTCGACATCTTCCATAGTCCTTTGGAGCATCATGCTGATGAAGATTGTAAATAGGGTTGGTGCAAGAACACAACCTTTCTTCACTCCATTAGTTATTAGAAAGGGCTCTGAGAGAGCATCGCCGTATCTGACCTTCATGTAGCAGGATAATCATTTTAAGGAATTTGCGGGGACATCCTAGTCGTTCCAGGATCTGCCACAGACTTTTTCTGCTCACAGTGTCGAAGGCTTTGGTGAGGTAGGCAAATGTTACATAGAGTCCTTTGTTCTGCTCTCTACATTTCTCTTGCAGTTGTCTAAGGGCAAATACCATGTCTGTGGTGCTCCTGTTAGCTCTGAAGCCGCATTGGCTTTCAGGGAGAAGTTCTTCTGCAATAGCAGGAACTAATCTGGTCAGGAGTATCCTTGCAAGGATTTTTCCAGCAGTGGAGAGCAGAGTTATACCTCGATAGTTTGAGCAATCGGATTTTGTTCCTTAGATGATATAATGATATAATGAAAAGAAAAAAGGAATTAGATCAGTGTTTCTCAACCAGTGTGCCATGGCACACTAGTGTGCCATGAGCGATCATCAGGTGTGCCGTGGAAAATTGGAACCTCCAATACCCCCCCCCCTCGAACACTTTTCCCCAAGCAAACCCTTTCAGTACTTTCTGTTGGCAATGAGAGTTCAATATGCCAAGTTTGGTTCAATTCCATTGTTGCAAGAGTTCAGGATGCTCTTTGATTGTGTGTTAACTATAAATCCCAGAAACTGTAACTCCCAAATGTCAAGGTCTATTTTCCCCAAACTCCATCTGTGTCCAGATTTGGGAATATTGAGTATTCATGCCAAATTTGGTCTTGATCCAACATTGTTTGAGTCCACAGTGCTCTCTGGATATACCGTGTTTCCCCGAAAGTAAGACAGCGTCTTACTTTCTTTCCCAAAAGTCCCCCTACGTCTTATTTTGGGATACGTCTTATATAAACTAAGACGCGTGCCCGTCGCACGCCCACGCCACCGCCACTGCCGCCGCCACGCCGCCACCGCAAATCGGGCCCATCGGCGCGGCACACCTCCGCGGCGCAGCTTTCTGACGAAGGAAGGGAGGGAGAAAAGAGCAAGAGGCGTGGCAAGCGGCGACGTGTCACTCTGATGCAGCGCCGCTTTGCCACGCCTCTGAGGCTCTTTCCCTCCCTTCCTTGGACAAAGGAAGGGAGAAGAGCCCAGAGGCGTGGCAAGCGGCGACGCGTCACTCTGACGCAGCGCCACTTTGCCACGCCTCTGGGTCTCTTCCTCCTCCCTTCCTTGAGCAAGGGAGGGAGGGGAGAGCCCCAGAGGCGTGGCAAAGCGCGAGCGTCACTCTGACGCAGCGCGCTTGCCACGCCTCTGGGTCTCTTCCTCCCCTCCCTCCTTGGAGGCCTGGCAGGAAGGTGCGCGCGGAGGTGTGCCACGGCGATGGGCCGTTGCGGCGGCGGCGAGGTACGGCTTACATTCGGGGTACGGCTTACATTAGCCGACCCCCCTGACACCCCCGATACATCTTACAATCGGGGGTGTCATACTTTCGGGGGGAAAAGGTAGGTGAACTACAACTCCAAAACCCAAGGTCAATGCCCACCAAACTCTTATAGTATTTTCTCTTGGTTATGAGAGTTCTGTGTGGAAAGTTTGTGTTTTTCTGCCATTCCTGCCAGGATGTCTATGTTGTGTTCATTGAAACAGGCCCAGGTTTCACACTGAGTGTATAAATACATTTAAAAACATATTAACTACTGTATATGTATTACTGTGTTAGAGTGTCATTTTGTATCATTTTGGTCGTGGTGTGCCCCAGGATGTTGTAAATGTAAAAAGTGTGCCGCAGCTCAAAAAAGGTTGAAAAACACTGAATTAGATGATATAATGAAAGGAAATAGAATATTGTATTCCACCCATTTATGGGAGTGAATGCTTACCAATGAGGAGCAGATTTGGCACAGATAGAGGGTGGGCTTACACTGAGAGGATTTAGTTTCTGATCCTTGCTCAACCATGAAATTCACTTGGAGACAAAGGCAGGTCGATTGCTCTCACACTAACAAGCTCACATGAAGAATCATCAGTGCCGATGAAAAATAACACTAATAACACTTGTTAATGTATTACATTGCATTATAGCTTCAGTAATCAAATTCACGTTGACACCGTTTCTGTCAGAAAGGCATTCCCAGATTCAGTCCTGTGTTCCGCCACTGCGCTGGACACTTGCATTTTATATTGAAAACGACACAAAAGATTTCGATATGTTATCACACATCGCTTTCTGCCCTTGCCTTGCCCCAACAGCCACGAAACTCTTGCATTTGCCTAGTGGTTGGTGAGCTTTGGAGGTGCTTTGCTATTTGCAATTATTCATGCCACACCATGGGGCCAAGGAGACCAAGCGGGCTGTTTGTTCTAAGGCTGAAGCGGAGGCGTTTAGAAAACTGCAAGAGACAACTAGAGGCCCAGAGATCATGGCTAATGTGACACCCCCAGGCCTAATCTTCTTAGAGCACTGGGATAAAATAAGGATCCATTACAAAATCGGCCTTCATCCTGCCCCCTTCTGTGCTCTGCCTCTCTGATAGCTAAAGCTGAGACAATTGCTTGATTCGGGGGACTTAATCAGGTATTAGGAGCTAATGCAGTACGAGAAGAGGCTAATCTCCATATTTACTCCATCTGTAATGGTGGACCTTGTTTGTTTGCCTCTGGGAGATCAAAAGGATCTGGCAAAAATCAGATTATGGCTGAAGAAAAGGAAGGAGGTCAAGGAGTATACGAGGCAAGATTCTCTCTGCCTTTCTTGGTTGTGTATATAGTGTCTTAAGATCATGCACTGTAATCCCACAGAAAGCCTTTCTATTGTCTTTCCCTTTTATCTTGCTCTTTTCATTTTGGGAATGGAAGCTGCTCATTCTGTATTTATTATCAACTAATAAATGCTAACATTAATAAATAGCGGGGCTGCATTGAGGATTCTCCGCTTTCCTTTTCCAGCTCAGAAGAAGTGAATACAGTTAGATGGGCATTTCTGCTGAAAAAAAACAACAACAACTCACTTTTGCTCCTGTTCCACAATATTATTTCCTCTGGCTGTTGTTACTGGTTCATGTGTGAGTGATGCCACCAAACAGGCACTGCTTAGCGGGTGAGAAAGTGTCAAAGCCAGGGCCGTAGCCAGGATTTTGATTCGGGGGCTGAGTTTGGTTCGGGGGCTGAGACTGGGTGGAAGAGGGTCTACCTTTTGTATTGTTATCCCAATAACCCCATGAATGTGGGATATAATGAGCATGGTGATCAGATCATGATATGAATAAACATAACAGTTTAAATAATGTACCAGTAAGGCCTTTTTATGACCACCCTGAGAATTTCGGGGGGCTGAAGCCCCTAGCCCCCCCTACATGCCTGGTCAAAGCCAATCGGATTGAAGTCTGTGATGACACTACTGAACATGTGAAGTCAGTTTAAAAAGTAAATCTGCAAACCAGGGCCGTAGCCAGGATTTTGATTCGGGGGGCTGAGTCTGAGTGAGAGATTGTCTACCCCAGTGTTTCCCAACCAGTGTGCCGTGAGCGATCATCAGGTGTGCCGTGGGAAATTGGCACTCTCCCCCCTCCTAGCAGCCCCCTCACAAGGTTCCAAGAAACAATCTGAGCCTCTCCGCTTGAAAATGCTTTTTTTTTTACTATTTTACTGGATTTTTCGAGAGTTGCCTCCCCCCCCCCCCCTCCAAGGAACTGTTTATAAAAGCTTCATGACATCCATAGTTAACTGGAAGCAAGTTTCGCTCAGGGTGAAATTTCACAAAGGTCTGGAGAACAAGCTCTATGAGGAGCGGCTTGAAGAGCTGGGCATGTTTAGCCTGAAGAAGAGAAGGCTGAGAGAAGACATGACAGCCATGTATAAATACGTGAGAGGAAGTCATATATATGTTGTGTTCATCGAAACAGGCCCAAGTTTCACACTAGTGTATAAACACATTTAAAAACATATTAACTATATGTATTACTGTGTTAGAGTGTCATTTTGTGTCATTTTGGTTGGTGGTGTGCCCCAGGATTTTGTAAATGTAAAAAATGTGCCGCGGCTCAAAAAAGGTTGAAAAACACTGGTCTACCCTACCAAACCTTTTGTATCGTTATCCCAATACCCCCATGAATATGGGATTTATTGAGCATGGTGATCAGATCATGATATGAATACACATAACAGTTTAAATAATGTACCAGTAAGGCCTTCTCGCGGACCACCCTGAAAATGGGGGGGGGGGCTGAGCCCCTCCAGCCGCTGCCCCCCCTTCCCGGCTACATGCCTGGATACAGCCTGCTGCAAACCTATCCATTCTCCAGAGAAACCCTACTAAACATGGTGGGACTTATGGCAGTATAAACTTCTATGGCATTTTAACTATAAATGTTGAAACAGCACAGGCATATTTTAGAAAAGGGAAGTGATTATCATATACTTCCCAAAAGGTGTCACGATCACGGACTTAGCGGGCCCCTTAAACACACACACAGAGACGTACTGAAGTATAAAAACAGTTCCAAAGAATATATAGTCCAATAATATGCAAGGGTCCAAAAGGTAGTAAGCAAGATTGTCCAAAGGAACGTAGCAAATAGACTGGAAGCTTTGCAAGGCTCCGCAATCCAATGCGGATCAGGAAACAAGGCAGGACTCCGCAATCCAATGCGGCTCAGGAACGAGGCAGGGCTCCGCAATCCAATGCGGATCAAGAAACAAGGCAAGGCAAATGCAAGGCAAGGCTTGATGACCACAGCTTAGCTTGTGGTCCCACTCCGCTTCACGCCTATTCAGGAAAGACGTGGCCGGAGAACTGAGGATGCGTTCCCACGGATCCTATACTTAATCCTTCGGCCGAGGTCCGCGACGCTCTAGGCTTCTTCGTCTCCAATCTCTGCTCACGGACCTCGGTCGGTCTAGGACCCTAGACCAAGCCCTCCTGGTAGACTCAATGTCCCGTCTCCTATCGAAGGAGCGACCTTACCTCTCCGCAGCTGTGTCGCTATCTTCCTGAGAACTTTCCTCCCTAGCACTTTCCCACTCGGCTTCGTCCATGTTTTCACTTTCAAGCTCTTGGGAATTCCTCCCCCCGGGGTGTTCATAACTCCCTTAGCTGCTTCCCATCTCCACCTGGTGATCGGAATCTATGCTAGGCCCAAACAACATCTCATCCCATGCCAAGCTCTCTGTGGGCGAACGAGGCCCATCCGAAGGGCCCTGTGCTTCACCCCAATCATCTAGCTCATCCTCTGAATCCACATCTGCTGCTGCAGGCCCTAATGCTAATGGAACCCCAGGACCTATTCCCAGCCCTCCAGGCACAAACGAGAACTGCTGTGCTACAAAAGGTTTATCTCCAACTGAATATGTGTTTTATCTATTAACTCTGTAAACCGCTCTGGGCTCCAGAGAGAGCGGTATATTAAGTTGAACCAATAAATAAATAAATAAATAAATAAATAAATAAAGTCTGTTTCCCAACATGAAGCAATTATGTAGGCTATAATTTTCTGGGAATATTTTCTGCCCAAACTGCCGTGAAACTATGCCTCCCAGAGCTTTCACTGGAAAAAAACTCTAACTTTTTTTAAAAAAATCTCTTCCCAGTTCAGGATAGTTGTCCAAATAGTTTTCTTTAGGCTATATATTAGGTCTGGTTGATCAAGAAAAAAAATGGTTCAAAACTCGCTGCGGATGTAGGGAGCGTTGGCATTTCGTATCTTGTGGAGTTCCGAAATTTTCTGTAAAAATGTTAAAATTATTTCGTAAAAACTAACGAAATTCGTTAGTAATTCGTTAATGGTGGACGCGCATGCACGAAAACCTGCCAAAACTGGGTTTGACAGCCCAGGTCTTCCCTTACACTCCGCTTCGTGGCCCTCACTGCTGGCCAGACCGAGAGTGGAGAGCCCCCCCTCCCCCCGCCACCACCTCCTCGGCGGCGTTAGCTTTAATGTGCGTTGGTGCCTTCTCAGGTGGCGAGGAGGAGAGGTCATCCACTCCCCTCCTCCTTGCCATCTGGGAAGGCACCAACACGCATTAGCTTTAACACGTGTTGGTGCCTTCCCAGGTGGTGAGGAGGAGGGGAGGGCATCCATTCCACTCCTCCTCACCACCTGGGAACTAACACTTGGAATCCCATGCCTTATCCCCGGATATGAATGGGGCCGTTCTCAGGCGACAGAAGAGAAAGCCAGGGAAGGGAAAACCCTTTCCAAAAATGGCAATTTTTAAACGAAAAATGGCAGCAGTGGCTTCAAATTTGGTAATTCCCTTTGGTTGATTGCAGCACGTCAAAAACATTTCTAAAGTAATTTAAATATGAATTTAAAATAAATTTCGTATGGATACGATGAACCTAACCAGGCCTACTATACATAACAGGGGGTTTGTCTGTATGTTGCAGCTGTGAAAATGACTCACATGAGCTTCCCATTAAAATATAACATTTGTGGCCCTGACAAATATGTCTCACCTGTAATCAGATTAATGGCCTAAAATGAACTTTGGAACATGTTATAAGATGATAAGTCTTGGCAGTTTGGGAGTGGCATTCTGCACTGCAGTTCAAAAGTGATATATTTTTTTGCATTGGGATTCCTGATGGTACTGGCTGATAAGACAGGCGTATGGTGAGTGGGAGGTACAACTCCAAGAATAGTGTCAAATGCTAGCTGTCACGATGCTAGGACTCGGCCGGCCCCTTAATCACACACACAGAGACGGTAATCAGCTAACTATTTATTGAATAATAAAGAACAGGTGAAAAGGTAATTGTCCATACAATATTGAAAAGTTCAATCCAAAGAAAGAGTCCGTAGTAATCCAATCCAATGGCTTGGCAAAACTTGGCAAAAGACTTGGCAAAAGGCTTGGCAAAAAGCTCCGCAAGCAATGCGGATCAATGAACAAGACAAGGTTCAATCAGGGCCCAAGAAACTTCTTGGCAAGACACGAGCCGGCAACTTGGCTCCAGTAAAGTCTGCTCGCTTCACTCCGCTTAGAATAGAAGTGGCCGAGCTACTGAGGATCCGCTCGCACGGATCCTATA